>JAQZBX010003573.1:17189-51449 GCA_029593785.1 Cabassous unicinctus | reverse complement strand
AAAACAGAAAATAAAAAGGTGTGAGAAAAAATTTCTATGTTTCAAAAGAAATGTATTGAATAGAGCTTTAAAAATTCATGATTTCCATGAAGGATTACTTTTAATTTTAACTAAATTTCTCTGTCCCTATCAGTATATGGATACAAAGAGATACTTCTGGGAAAAATAAAACTATGATTAATTATCCTTTTGCTAATCAGATGTATAAAAATGTATCATTAAGTGTAGCTTTCAAACTAATGGTATTTTTGAATACTAATCATAATCTTCATAATTAACAGGAACTGACAGATGCCATGGTTGAAAATTATGAAATCAAAGGAGCAAAGTGTATTTTCCCTGGAATGTCCTGTAACAATGCAATGACTAAATGTTCCCCTTTGCTAAAGTTATTGTGAATTAATATTTTGGGCTAAATTCTCCCTTTTATGTTGAAGAGTATTAGGGATAGAATCATGTACCCCACAAAAGACATGTTCAAATCTTAATCAGTGACCTTGTAAGTGGGAACCCATTTGTAAATAGGCCCTTTAAGATGTTATTATTAGTTAAAGTGTGGCCATATTGAATCCAGGTGAGTCAATTCCTATGCTGGAGGCGTTATAAAGAGAGGAAATGTGGATGCAATCGGAAGACAGCCAGAAGTCTGAAGAGAAAGATCTGCCATCACCACAATGCTACTAATGTGGTTTGAACTGTGTTCCCAAGTTTAGACATATTCTTGGTCTTGGTCAGCATCCTGTGGGTGTGGACAGTTGGTAAATATAATCTCTTCAATATATTACTTCAGTTAAGCTGTGGTGCAACTAAATCATGCCGGACTTTAATCCAAATTACTAGGGTTCTTTATAAACTGAGTGAAAGTCACACACAGAGAGAAGCAATGGGAGCACCCAGAAGCTGGAGGCTAATGGAACCTAGGAGAGAAAGGAGAAGATGCCACCATGTGCATTGTCATGTAACAGAAAAGCCAAAGAATCCCAGAGACTGCTGACCAACCAGAGGATACCAACCCCAGGAGGAAGTCAGTCTTCTAGCCTCTGAAAATGTGAGCAAATAAATTCCTGTTGTTAAGCCAACCCATCGTAAGGGATTTGATTTAGTAGCTGGGAAACTAAAACACTGCCCAATTAAAGAATTGTACTGCTCCTATTTGTTTTAGCATCTGGGAAACTAAAATAGCCACCAACCCCAGAAGAAACCATGGACAGACGAGCATTTTCATTTTGGACTTCTAGCCGCCAAAGCCATTAGACAATAAATGTTTGTTGTTTAGGCCAATCCATTGTATAGCACTTCTGGCAAACTAAGATGAAGAGAACAATCTAATTTACTGTTTGGAGTGCAAATTAAAAGAGAGGCTGTTTTTGATCCTAACCTATAGCATCGCCAGTGGTGGCCAATTAATATTTGTTGAACCACATATCCAGATACAAGCCCTGGTATATGACAGTACTCATCAGCCTTGGTCTGCAATGAAATTTCTGCCTCTGTGACATGCGGAGGTATCTTCAGAGGATTGTGTAAGCTGCTACATCAAGACTATCCTTTTTGTTCATGGACTGTAGGGAAATACTGGCACCAAGCTTATGAATTTTGTAAATATCCTTCCAAATATATTGACCCATACTAGTTTCTAGTAATTCCAATGCTTGTCTTTTATAAACTATGATCTAATAAGTAATACTTTTGCCTGGATTTGAATATTGTAAATATTCTTCTTAAGACAGTAATACATTCTATATATGTCATTAAAGTCCTTGTGTGTATAAATCAAAGAATCAGAGATTAAAAAGTCAAGGGACTTTAGATATCATCGCTTGTTTCCTCATGCTATAGATGACAAAACCTGAAGTCCAGTGGGATTGTATAGGTAGCTGGGTAACCCAAGTCTGTATATACAGACATCCTGTCTTCTGACTCCTGACTCCTTTCATGACAGTGAGTTAACTTCCTCTGTAAGATATAAGAGGCCAAATTTTATTTAATTTAAATTAAGAGAAAGGTAATATTTACTAAACCTTGCATCATTTTCTCACATGTATCTGCACTATCAATTCCTTGGCCAGTTAATTTATTCTCGCTCAGCTCCAAATCTACTCTTCCTTGCCAAATCCAGGAATGGAGGTAGGCCCAATATTTTTTTTTCCTTTGCTTCTAGCACAATGTGCATGGTTTCACAGTAGAGGTTGCTGAAAAGGTCTTTAATAAAGAAAGCTCTACTTAAAGATTCCATGGTACTCCTTTTGATTGATTCTTACAGGGCAGATGCCTTCCCCAGTGTCTAGCTCCTGCAGTGAGGGTGGCTTCCCCAGTGTGCAGATACTTTGATGTAGATACTTCACCAGTGTCCACCCTCTGCAGCACATGCAAGTTCTGCAGCACCTGCCCCCTGCAGTGCACAGAGGTTAGCAAAATTCAAGGCTAACACAGTCACCCATATCATGCTCAGGTGGCTTTGTAGAGTGCCTCTAGGGAGACACTTCCCAGTGAACAGCTTTCCATGGCCAGATTTCTGGCATGTTCCACTGGTGTGGCACCTGCCACTTGGGATCCAGGGCTGTACCTTCACTAACAAGGTCTGTATCTCAGCCCTCTTGGTGTAGAGAGATGTGATTGCCCTTTCTTTGTCCAAGTGATAGCAGCTGTCACTTGTATTTGCTATTTCTATGTTTTTAGCGTTCTTTTTCTTCTAAGTGGACAATACTTCAATGCTCCATCTGTAACACTTAAGAATTCTTTTTATTAACTTCCCTGTTCGTATTACTATGTATTTTCTGTCTCCTGATTGGACCTGACTGATACAGGTCTTTTTTCCTGGAACATTTTCCTTGTTCTGGATTTTCTTAATTAACTCATATTCTTCCTTCTGATTTTGGTTAAAGATCACATCCTCAAGGAAGCCTTCTGTCCCTTGCAACCCACAGATGAATTCACATTCTCCTCTTAGTGGATCTCATTATACTATGTACTTTTCCTTCATAGCACTCATTGCAGGTGCATAATTCAATAATTTGTTTAATTAGTACTTGTCTATGCTACTAGCCTCAGATTCTATTAGGCCAGACGCGGTATCTATGTATTTTGTCACCAATAAATTCCTAGGTCCTAGCATTAGTCTGGAACATGGAGGTGCTTTATTAACATTATTTCATGAATGAGCCAACCCCTTCAATAGAGCCTGAGACCGAAATCCAAAGTTTAGAAGACCATTAAAGTCTGTATTAATCAAGGTCCTCCAGAGAAACAGAACCGACAGGATACATGTATATCTACAACTCTATATCTAGCTATCATTTGTTTGTGTAACAAACAATAAATCTATTAGTAGTAGATTTATTATAGATCTAATAAATAGATTTATTATAAGGGGTTAGGTTATGCAATTTTGGGTACTGGTAAGTCCAAATTCTGTAGGGCAGGCTGCAGGCTGAAATTTCCAGTACAGGTGATTTTGAAATCTTGAGGCAGAAATTCTTCAGATCTCTGGAACTCTCAGTTCTTGCTTTTAAGGCCACCAACTGATTAGATGAGGCCTACCCCCATCATGAAATGTAATCTACATTATTCAAGGTCAACTACAAGGAGACAGCAATCCCATCTACAGAATATCTCCACAGTGAAAACCAGGTTTTGTGTGACCAAATAACTGGACACCATAACCTAGCTTTTATATCAATGCATATCCTAAGGTTCCTGACTTTTTGATCCAATTTTCACATTTTCTTATTTTCTCTAAAATTTAAGCAGCATCAAAGCATTTTTAAATCAATAAAATCACATTTTATAATAAAGATTCCAATAATCTAATTCAGAGAGTGCCCAGTATTATACTATGCATACTCTATGACTGCTTAAAACTCACATTGCCCTTTATAAAATCTCCTTGTGGTATGTAAATGTCCATAGCAGTTTTGAGATCATCTGTAGTTTGGCACTCCTCACATGAATTCATCTCATTGCTCCAACTCTAGATCAAGGCAAAACTATTTTGA
Organism: Cabassous unicinctus; assembly: GCA_029593785.1. Classification (NCBI taxonomy): domain Eukaryota; kingdom Metazoa; phylum Chordata; class Mammalia; order Cingulata; family Chlamyphoridae; genus Cabassous; species Cabassous unicinctus. Next base: position 47,454 of record JAQZBX010003573.1, on the reverse strand, counting down.
TATGTCTCCATGTGAAGATTCTTTAGGTCAGCCCTCTGGTATTGCCACTTAGGGAAATCATTTCTATACTCCACCACACTATTACTGTTCTTCATCTCTTACACAATGTTTTTCTAATAGGATGGAAAAGGTTTCCCAATATTCTACCAGCGGTTTGTTTCCCAATATTCACGTAATTTTGCATATGTGGAATAAAGCCCACTTGGTCATGGTATATGATCATTTTATACATTATTGTATTAAATTTGCTGATATTTTGCTGACAATTTTTGCATCAAAACTCATGAGAAATATTGTAGTTTTCTTTTCTGTATTATATCTGTCTGGTTTTGGGATGGGATTAGGGTAAAACAGTACATGTATAAATCAACAGAAAGTGTTACATCACTCTCTATTTTCTGGGAAAGATGTGTAAAACTGGTGTGAATTATTTATATATTCCATAGAATTCTCCAGTGAAATCATCTGGGCCTGGAGACTATTTTAGGAGATTTGTAATTAGAAATTAAATATCTTTGATGGTTAATGACTAATTCATCTTAGTTGAATCAGTAATTTATATCAGTCAATGAATTTCATCCATTTGTTCAATGTTCTTGAATTTATGAGCATCAGTGTGGTTAGTTGTCTCAGTTTCCAAGAACAAAGTATCACACACTAGGTGGCTTAAAATTATTGTCTCACAGCTCAGTGTGTGATTCATATAGCATCTCTTACCTGATCGAGGACTGATCTTGCCCCTGCACTCATCCTCAGACATCCTTCCCATTACACCCTGGAAGCATGCGAGCTTTGGCTGCTATAACCATAAGCACAATCCACCTCAGAATGCATACTGTTTTTTTTTAAAAGAACACATACCTAGATGTTTTCCCAATACTTGCAAACAATCCACTGGCATTTAGCCATCTTTGTTCTTCAACAATATATAATCTGTAGAGAAGTTGCCCTAGGTGTGACATACTCAATGAACTTCTTGCCACCTTACTGTCTATCCATCACCAGGTACCTGCGGCTCTCAGTAATTGTTTCCCTAATATAAGCTTTCGGACTGATCAACCTGGAGTTTAGTACCATTTTCTTTGGAATAACAACCAGACGCAGTGTAGGTAAGTTTGGCAGAATCCTGTTTCTTCTTTTAAGGTGAGTCCTGATGCTGGTTTAGTGGGATGCAGCATTCAGAAGGCTAGAAGTCTGAAAGAAAGATTTGAGCAGGGTCTTACTTTCTCTAAAAACTTTAGAGGAGAATTCTTTCTTGCTTCTTCTAGCTTCTGGTGTTTTCCAGAAATTCTTAGGGTACCTTGACTTAAAGATGCCTCACTCTACACTCTGCTTCCATCTCCACATGCTCTACTTTCTTGTCTCCAGTTTCACATGGCATTCTCCTCTCTGTGGCTGTCTGTCTTTGTTTAAAAGGTCACCAGTCATATTGGGTTAGGGTCCAGCCTAACCAGTTTGGCCTCATCTTAACTGATTATATCATCAAAGATCCTTTTTCCAAATAAGGTCACATTCACAAGACTGCCCTTTAGGATGTGCACATATCTTTTATGGGAACACAATTCAACCCACAACAATAGTGCTCCCTTATTATCTTTTTAATGGCTTCAGAATCTCTTTATTATATCTTCATTTTCATCTATGATATTGGAGATTTGTGTCTTTATTTTATTTTTGTCAGTTTTGATTTTTCTCAAGAACTAACTTTTTGTTTCATAGATATAGAGCATCATTCTTTTCTTTTTCATTTGTTTCTGTTCTTATTTCTTTCCTTCTGCTTGCTTTGGGTTTATTTAGCTATTTTTCCAATTTCTTGAGGTAGGTATTTAGATTATTGATTTCAGAACTTCTCATTTTTATTTTAGCACTAAACAGTTCCTGCTCATCACTTCCTTTGGCTGTATTCTAGAACTTTTAATATGCTGTATTTTCATTTAGTTCTATGTATTTTTTTTTATTTCTTTTGAGAGTAACTTTTGACTCATGAATTATTTAGAAGTATGCTTAATTTTCAAGTGTGTTTGAAAATTTTGTCTTTTATTGATTTCGAGCTTGATTACATTGTGTTTATAGAACACAATCTGTATGGTACCAACCTTTTAAATAAGTTAAGTTTTGCTTTATGGCTATGGATATCATCTACCTTGGTAAATTCCTACATGGTTTCAAATTAAAAATCCACTGTCATTCAAATTGCTGTTTCCCATAGGTAATGTGTCATTTCTCTCTGTATGTTTCAATAATGTTTCTGTGTGTTTATTTTTTAGAAGTTTAATAGTTTATCTTAGCATGGATTTATTTGGCTTTATCCTCTTTATATTTCACGCAGTTTCTCAAATCTGTAGGTTTGTGTCTTTTGCCAAATTTGGGAAGTTTTCAGCCATTATATCTTCAAATACTCTTTCAGCCACACTCTGATTCTCCTCTGCATCTGGAACTCTGATTATAAAAATGGTGGATAAATTTTACTGATCTGTTCTGGAATTTACTAATTCAATTGTTTATTATCTTCATTTTACTATTGATCCCAGCCAGCAACTTTTCAATGTTATTTGTATTTATAAATTCTATAATGTTTACTTAGTTATTTTTTATAATTTCTATTTCTTTGCTGAGATTTTCTATTTATTTATTTATTTCAAAAGAATTTGTAATTGCCTATTGCAGCATTTTTATGATGACTGTTTTTAAATCCTTGCCAGATAATTCCAACATCCAGCTCATCTCAGAATTGGCATCACTCATTTGATTGTCTTTTCGCATTCAAGTTGTGATTTTTCTAGTTCTTGCTACAATGGTTGCTTTTCGATTGTATCTTGTATATTTTGTCCATTAGGTTAGAAGATTCCAGGTAATATCTAAATCATTTTTAGCAGTAATCACCCTGTGTAGGTTTGACATGCAGGTCCTGCCCTACTTTTATGGGCTGTGGTTCAGTGACAATTTAACTTTTAGAAGTCCTGTAGTATCATTTTGGTCTGTTTCTTTTATTTGGTACCACTGCACCTCCACTGGCCCTTAATGGTGATGCCTAGGGGTCAGAAAGAGTTTCTCAGACTTGGCAATGACATGGTGTTTCAAGTTGGGAAAGAGCGTCTCCAGCCCTCAGTGACACAGAACATTTCCCAGGTTGGGACCTCGCTTGTGGTACGATCAACCTTGTTGGTGCAGCCCAGCTGCTAGTTATCTCCGGGTGAGGGAGGGTAGTGTCAGGCCCACAGGGGAAAAGGCACTTGTTAAGGTGGGACCCTCCTGTAGATTCTTCCAAGTCACTCAATGTCTCTCAATGAAGGAGAGAGTCTCAGACATACAGTGACACAGACACTTCCTGAGCCTGGCTGCTTTTAATGGCAGATGCTCCTTGCTGGTACCAGCCCACCACTTGGTGTCTCTGTGTAGGTGAGGGGAATGTCAGATTTGCAAGAACAAAGAAACTCCCTGGGCTGGTTGATTGTTTGGGTGATTGTTTTGTTGGTAACTGCCTTCAGGCTGCCTGGTGTCTCTTGGCAAGGGAGGCAACCTCTGTCCGCTCCACAAGGAAGGAACGTACATCCTCTGGCTCCTTATGATCAGTGGGAGTCACAATCAGTCCCCCTTGCTGGTACTGTTGAGTTCACCTCGTGTTCCTGGTGAGACTCCAGTTCAGTTTGGTAAAGGAATGAGCCTACCTCGGCCACCTTCTAATGTTAGGTTGGGATAGGGAAACACTGGGCCTAGATTCCTTTATTTCATGGTCCATGTTGTTTCTCCAGTATTGGGATCCCTAACCAGTTGATCATTCAGAATGAATCTTCCAGAATTCTCTTTTTGCTTCCTCTTAGCATTATTTCCAGTGTTTTAGTTTTACTTAGTGGAGAAGGTCAGGAAGAAAGGGATTCTGTGGCATTTTATCTAGAACTGATGTCAATTGTCTTCTTTTAAATTATACTAGGACCCCAAAAGGCTATAACTGCTAATAGTAGCTTTTAAAGTGAAAGTAATTCCACCATCGAAAGTTTGTATTAGTATTAAATAAAATAATACATAAAATGGTAGCTCTTATTATTATAATTTTAGCTTTGCTATTAATATTTTATCAGTATTATTATGTTATCAAAAATGTACTGAAATCATCCAAAGAATTCCAGAACTTTCAACATTAAGCAATTATTAAACATTTGCATTGTGTTTAGGTACATACCAAACAATTTTATAATAATACAACAGAAACCCATATCCTCATTTAAATCTCAACTTAATTATTTCCTGTTTGACCAATATCAAGAGTAACAGTATAAATTAAAATGCAGGAAGGTTCAAAACTTTGAAAGTTTTTTGACAAGTTAGATGAAATTGCTTTTCAGAAAATAATTAAGAGAAATTAATAATGTCATAATTATTTGCCTCAAGTAAAGCTAAATTATAAACAAAAATTGATGTTCAAACATTATTAAATTGATATTTATTGTATCCGTGTGCATTTTCATTTAAGAAATATTTATTAAGAATGATGTAATTTTATGAGTATGGAATTGAGAAGTTTTTATCTTTGCACCTCAAAAAGATAATAATCAATGTGAAATAGGCTGGAAACAGATCAAGAGTCCATTTTAGATAAAGAACAGTCTTCGTTAAAGAAAATATTTTTGAAACCTTCAGGTATAGAGTGAGAAGTCCTGAAGGCATTGTCTGGAGGGGACATTGAATCGAAAACAGCAATACTGCTCTGACTAAGAGATTAACAAGCAGAAGCACTTAAGGGTGAGAGCAACTGCAAGAGAGGAAATGAGCAGAAATCATGCAACAAAGCAGGAATCTGGAGCTTGTGGAGAAGGTGGCCAGTAAGATATTCCTGATCACAGGATGGGAGAAGGATTTATAAGAAATGCGATGACCAATATTGAACTCTAAGTGATTTATGGCAATGTGGTATAGAACTGGTCCATTGTCTTAATTCATCAATGGAAGTTTATGTAATATATAACTTTTTTTTTTTTTAATATGTGAAAGAATTAGCAGAGTATCTAGCATGTGGTGACAAGGTGCAGGCAGTGGTATGAGTGGGATAGTAAGATGATCCTCAAAGAAAAACAATTATTTGAAAACATATATTCTTATCTGTGACAACTAAAAGAAGTGTAATGTTTCCACTTTCTCTGAGAATCCCTTCTGAAAAAGAAAAAGATACTGGGTCTTTTGCTACATATCGTGTAGGGATTTGAGTAAATTGCATTTGATTCTCATTGTATGCATTGCTCTGGGTTACATGGCAATACCTTTTAAAATGGAATTAGTCCTAGGGTCTTTAGAGCATGATAGGGGTCTCCGAGTATGCTTGGAAAACTCAAGGGAAGCTTCAGAGATAATGCTCCAACTGAAAAATAGGTATAAGTTTTAATGTGGTGAAAGGACGGAAACATTTTAGAATGAAGGAATGTCCTCACAAAAATTTAGAAGCATGAAGGGGAATGATTACCTCGAAAAAGAAAATCCTTTGCATCACTTGAGTATAAGAGATGGATGGAGAAGAATGGAATATTGGAGCTGGGGTAATAGATAAGAGCTAAGCAAAGAAGACTTTGAATGCCATGCTATGCATGACACAAATGAAACTTTATTTATATGAGCTAGAGACCTGGAGAACCATTAAAAAACCTTTTTTGGGGACAAGTGATATTGTTAGTCTTGACTATTGAAAAAATAATTCTTGTGTATATATGGAGTTATGGTTGAGAAGAAGATTATACCAGGGAAAAAGAAGAGTAAACTACTTCAAAAATTTAATATGAGTGATTATTCATATCTAAACCAAAACAGAATAAGTTCACCATAGTAGGAATAAGCAGTGGTTGATGAATATTAAAATAGCCTAGAGTAGAAACAGAGGGACTATAAACATACTGAACATAGTCTGGGAGTCAACTTTGTAGATATTGATGACTCTCACCATCTTCCAAAATATTTAAGATAATATAGGCTTTTGGAAGGTGGGATGGAAAGGCTGAATTCAGATTGGAGAATCTGTGGAATGCTTAGAAGAAGATGTTCCATTAGCAGATGATCTGGAACCAGAAAGGAAGGCCTATGCAAGAGACAAAGATAAGTGGTTATTTGTCATGTGCTGATTGATACAGTATGAATGAGATGACTCAAATAAATTTGTAAAGTTAAAAGAACAGAGGGAAGAGGGCTAACCCATCTGCACACCAACTCCACCTACTGAGTGGATGCAGGAAGGGTTGCAGGTGCTGGAGACTAAGAAGGGGCCAAAAAACAAGGAAAGAAGAAGCCGAAAAGTGAAGGAGAGTATGTCAAGAAATAAAAATTTGATCAACACAAGTAGAGAAGTCAAGCAAGATAGAGCTTAAAGTGCAGCCTTTGGATTTAGCACATAAAAAACTTTGGTCACTTTATCTAAAGTAGTTACAATAGAGTAGTGAGGGATGGCCTAGGTTGCAGTAACTCTAGTGAGAAAACGTCTCAGTGACTGTAATATATTTTCCAAGGAGCTTGCCTATAAATAAGAGAGATATTTTCACTTAAAAAGCAGCATGATAGTGAAGGAAGATTTGAGGGGATTTCTTGTTGTTACAAAGTTGACTGATTACATTTTTACAAAGAAGTCACAGAAGTCAGTCACTTGTAGGGGGGAGGGAAAGAGAGAGAGAGAGAGAGAGAGAGAGAGAGAGAGAGAGAGAGATCTATGAGTTTAGGGCCTTTCTACAGTCAGGCCTTGATTTTCATTGTGAAGTAAGGATAAAAACAATCTCTTAAAGAGGAAGAGTTCAAGAATTAACCGCTTGAGATGAGCAGGAAAGTTTTTAAATAGACTGACAAATGGGAAATACATCTGACAAGGGTGATATAACAGGATTTTAAGAGCAAAACTAAAATTGAATATCAAAAGTTTGAAGAGATAGCAAGCCACGAAGTTCATAAAATTTTCCCCAGTTGCTTTCAGAAGATTGGTATAGGAGTGAACAAAAACAGTGATAAAAGTAATGCATGATTGGGCACTGTTTAACAAAGACATTAGAAGGACAATGAGCTTAGGAAGTGAGGGTCCATGTAAACATTACTTAAAGGACTACATCATGAATTATAGGTTGTTTGAATTTCTTAGATTTTAAAGGAACCCTGGTAGACATTAAAAAAGAGAGGAGTCAAGGGATTATTGAACAAAGTGGGGCTGAAATATGTGCATGGTTGTCAGGCCTATCCTTAATATTTGAGGGGTCCAGAGAAAGAATACAAATGGAGATCTTCATATCACTTACCTATGTGTAAAATTTTAAATGAAATATGATTGATCATGCTTCCTTGACAAACATACCATTTATAAAATCCTGAAGGACTGGAGTTCCACACTAGAATGTAGTAACTAAGCTGGTCCTCACCTTATGGGGGTCCATACATGTGTGTACCAAGTCTCTCTGAGTGAGATAGAGTTGAGGCTGGGAAAAGATTCTTCTCTTCCCAGCCTTAACTCTATCTCACTCAGAGAGACTTGGTACACACATGTATGGACACCCAAATCCTTAAATCCTTATGTCCAAGCTACATCTACATCCTTCACAAGTAGCTTGAGTTTAGAGGTGTGCATAGCATGCCTAATTCCCTATGAGGAGGCTAGATCTGCAGAAGGGGTCTATGTAGGTCCTGGAGCAGTAGCAGGGTCATTTGGGCAGGGAATGACAGTATTCTGTGACTTAACACACAGTCTGGGAAGGAAACACAAAGACTGTAGGTGGGCACATACACTTGGCCCCATGAACTCTTCACCCATTGGGAGGGGTTAACCAGAGGAGGAGTAAAGCAGCACCTTCCAAAGTGAACCCTCTTTCCTGGATCCAATGGGGTAATGGTAGAATTAAGGTTTTTGTGATTCCAAAGTAGAAAACTAGGGTTTAAAATTCTAATAGGAAAGAAGGAAGAAAGATCAAGATCAAGTGAAAGTGTATATAAAGTTGGAATTTGAGGCAGGAGACTAAGGGAGTTGCTTCTGATGGTTTCCATTTTTTTTTTTTTTTCTGTTTTTGTACTCAGAAGGAGGAAGTGAACTTATAAGAATAAGGAGAGAAATGAAAGGATCTGAAATTTAAGGAGAATGCAGAAAGTCTGAAATAGATGTGTGGAGATTAGAAGAGAGGATCAAATAGAGAAATGTGTCCAGAAAAGGCAGGAGATTATCTAAAATGTGCAAGAAAAAATTTAGAATTTTATCATAAGCTTTCTTTGCCTCTAAATGACAAAAAATATGTATATTGAGAACACGTGGTTCCCAATGAAGCAGTGTGTAAAATTTCCTTATGGTAAATTTATGTAAAAGATGAAATAGTCTATAAAAATAGAAGTGGATAATTCTGGTGGTTATAAGTATATGTATCCCAGAAAAACATGTTCTTAAATATAATCCATTCTTGTGGATATGAACCCATTATAAGTAAGACTTTTTGATGAGGTTACTTCAGGTAATGTATGGTCTAGCCAAGATCAAGGTGGGTCTTAATTCTATTACTGGAGTTCTTTGTAAATGGAATGAATTTCAGACACACACAGAGAAAGCTACAGAAGCAAGACGCTGAAATTCAGTGGAATCAGAGAAGAGAACAAACAAGCCAGGAGAGGCCACCATGTGCCTTGCCATGTGACAAGCTAAGGACCAAAGATTGTCTACAGCCATCTCCAGAATTCCATGGTCTTTGGGAAGAAAGCATTTCCTTGATGACACCTTGATTTCATCTCTTTCTCAGCTCAGGCGGTTAGCGAATAAATTCCCGTTGTTTAACCCTACCCATTTCATGGTATTTGATTGAGCAGCTTAGGAAAATCAAACAATAATGCAGGGTATAGAGAATAATGCTGAAGAGCATTTCCTCAAGATCTATCTTTAAAAAACTGACCATATATGTAACTTCACACCAAAAGCAAGAAATTAGAAACTGCTTTGGAATTGCACATTATACATCTAAGTTTATAATTATTCAATTATATAGGTTGATTATTTTACCCATTCGTACCCATCATGGTGGGTAGTTACCATGGCATACTTAATTTGGGAAGGACAGTGACTATATAAACCAAATTTTCAGTAGCTGAGTAGTGAATTTGAGTAATTCTGTACAAAGTTAATCAAAGGATTGCTTATGTTTGTGAAATATTAGAGTTTTACATAAAATTTGACAACATTTACTTCTTTCTCTAAGTAAGCATTTCCATCTGATTAATATGAGCAATGCAGAGTAACTGTCCCTCCATTCTCAAGTCTAATTCTTCTCTCTACTGGATGTCCCATTTGCAAGAGAGAGTTGGAGCCCAGTTCTCTAAAGAAGGGTATTAATACAGTGCTCTGAAAATAACAGCTGACTCTAATTTTCAACAGCCACTTCTGTTGAAGAAGCCAATAACAAAAATGTAAGCCCTTACCCTGTCCTGAGCAGAACTTAAGAATTTGTTGCTATAGGAAAGCAAATTCAACAAACATCCAGATACTTGCTTGTTGCTATGGTGATATCAAGGTCACAGAACACATAGAAGCTAATGATCAAGTTCTTGAGACAGCAAAGTATATATAACACACAGTGATTGCTGTAATTAGGTAATATAACATAGTGATTAAAAACATGAGCTTTTTATTTATCTCCCCTCCCCCAAATGGATAAATGAAGAAAAATAAAGTAAATAAATAAATCTTAAAACACAACAAAACATGGGCTCTAGAGTGAGATATATCTGGTTGGTTTCAACCTCTATAAACTTTGAGATTTAGGCCAAGTTATTTAATGTTCCTAAGTCTCAAGTTTTCTTTTCTATTAAATGAACAGGATGACACCTACCTCATAAGGTGGGGTACAGGTAAATGAAGTGAGTGTTAAGGTGCCTATGATCATGCCTATTACATTTTAATTCTTAGCAAACAGAAACTATTATTAATTGAGGGAGACATTGTTAATTCAGACTAAATTTAGTGGGCTATAGAAAGAAAGAGAGTTTCCTTTCCCAATGTCCACTCCAAGCTCAGGCTAAGTATAAAATCTGTCACACCAATCAAATAACAAAGAAAAGAAAAAGCAGTTTTAAAGTTGGTATTAGCATCACCACACAGAAAAATAAATTCCCTGATGCAGGTCATCCCCCTGAGAGAGACTTTCCATTTCGGGAACTACATATATTAGATGTTGATATCAGAAAATCCCCCACCTCCAAACATCTAAATTACATCAGCTCTAATCTGATTTCTCTGAATTTACTTCAACAGCAATGAAAGCCATGTCTCCATCTTTAGCACTTGTATTGCTACCATGACAGATACCAATAGAAAAAAAAATAATAGTCTCCTGGATTTAGCTCAAACTCATAACACATCTCTTTGGGTTCATGACCTAATATGAAAGTTGTAAATATAAATTCACTCACAAATACATCTATCACCCCAACAAAGCCTCCCTTTCAAATGACCTGCCCTGGTTAAAAACACAAAACAAAAAGGAATATTTACCCTCAACTATTCCCTTACTAAACTCTCTGGAATTTGTCTTGAGCAATGCACATAAAAGTGTATTAACACTAAGTAGAAACAAAGCAGAAATTTAAGATAATCTAGTGATGTCTGGTTAATATTGTCCCACAGCCTCAGTCAGTTTTAAGGAAACGTGTAAACTTTCTGCATGTGATGGATCAAATTAAGAAACATTTATGGTTAAAATGTAGTAAACGTATACTATATACTTCTAGAACTATTCTGAAAACCACTTTGTTCAGATTAGCATTATATTTCCCCATTTTACTATTAAAGTAATCCATCCAAGATCATGTAGCCATAAATGGCAGAGCTAGGTCCTAGTCTGACTCTAAACCTCAGTTGCGTACTTTGCCATAATACCTCTTAAAATTAGAAAAATCAGGAATTCTCTGCCTGGATATTTCTCTGCTAGGTTTTAAGAAATCTATCAGAGGTGCATATAAAGAAAAAGAAGCTCAGAAAGACACAGGACTCACTCCACCTTCAGCCTATTCTCATTTAATGCCTGGCTTCTAGCAGTACCAAAGGCCTGCCTCCAGAATGAGGGAAAAAATGTGGTGATCTAAGAATACAAATATAGGTCTTTTTTTGCAGAGGTATTCACATACACATCATTACATAATATATAATATATATGTCGTTAAATAAAATTAGCAAGTTGCATAGGAATACATGGTGAAAATCTCATTTTGGCAAAATGTCATATATATGTCATAGTAAACACATAGGGAATAATTTGCAATGTTAACACCAAATACTAACTGCAATTACCATAAAGGATGAAATTGGACTTTTCTCTTTTGCTTCATGCATTTCAGATATGTTTAACTTCTTTTACAATGGACATGTATCACTTTGTCATAATAAGTGGCAAAAGCCTTTCTAGAATGCATAGTATGCACAATTTTAATCCCCAAAGTGTCCTTTGATGAGTCTATTATCTCCATTTTGCAGTTGAGGAAATAAAGAAATTTGTGACAAAATAATTTCAGATTAACCAATGACTGAAATGTGTAAGAAAGATATCTTTAAAGTGTAAAAAATAAGAGTGAGAAATTTCTGGTTATAATCGCAGAGAAGGGAACCTTTTAAAAAATAAGGCAAAAGTAAGAATCTGGGGGAAAAGTTTGCTAAGTCTGAACACATTAAATTTAAAAAAAGAAAAAGAATTGCTAGGACAAAGGGTCATAAAGAAAGGGAAAGATCAACAAGAAATTAGAAAACATATTTGTAACTAAATCACACAAACAACTGACAGTAATTTAACTATAAAGAACATTTGCACATCAATAAGAAAACAAATTCTTATAGCATATACGTAAAATACAGTTCATAGGAAAGAAAATACAAATGACTTAAACATTTGTAAAGAAACTCAAAGCTATTTCAAATTAAATCTATTTCCCACCTCTTACAAGATAAAGATCAGAAACAGTTTGCTAAATTATTATGTTGGGGATAGGGAAGTGGGATAGAGAAATAGGAATGACTATGTATTGTTAAAGGTAGCATACATTGGTTCAACTACCATGGGAAACAATTTGGCAATATTTGTCTAGGAATTTAATATAAAGTCATGCCCTCTTGTATTTTATGAAAAAACAAACAAACAAACAAACAAAAAAAACAAAAAACAACGTTTCATCATTGATTCTAATAGTAACTACCCTAGTTATTCCTATAGGAATTGAGACATTATAGATACTCTTTGCCTTTCTGGTCTGTTCAGAAACCTGCTCTAGAGTATATTGGAAAAAACTTATTTCTTTGGAGTAAAATATAAGTATTAGAATAAAGATTACTAAAATAGAAATCAATTGCTCAAAAGATTAAGATTAAAGATTAAGTCAAATATTGATGTTTTAAAAAGATCAACAAAATTGTTAAACACTTCTGGAATTCATTTAAATAAAAAGAAAATTTTCAGTATTAAAAATGAGAACTTGTTACTGATCCCTCAGTACTTATAAAGATAAAAATAAGACAACACAACTGCTTTACACAAATATGAAAAAAAAAAAATAGATAAATGAAAAAATGCCTTTAAATATAAAACTTGCCAAAATGAAACAAAGGGAAAGAGAATATCTTAAGATTTCAATAAGTAGTAAAGAATTTAATATGTAATAACAAACTTCTTACCAAGAAAATATTAATTTACAAATTATAAGGTGAATTCTACTGAACACTTAGAATTCTGAAGAAGAAAAAGGCTAATCATATAATTTTTTCCATAGTCTATATAAAGGGGAATATTCTGCAGCTAATTTTATGATACTAACCTCTTCTTAGTACTAGAGCCTGATAAAGATTTTGCAAGAAAGAAAAACCAGAGTCTAGTTTCCTCAAAGATCCTAAACAAAGCATTTGGAAACTGAATTCGGCAATGTGCATAAATAAAATGGATTCCAACCAACTTAGGGTTATTTCAGGAATATAAGATATATTTAACACTTGAGCATCAACAATTTCACTCACCAAATTAAAATAAAGGAGAATTCTTATATTCCTATCAATGGATACAGAAAAAAACACTTATAAAATTGAACAACTATTTATAATGATGGTGATAAACACTTAGCAACCTAGAAATTTAAACAAACTTATTTGATTTATTAAAAGATAATTTTTATAATCCTACTTATTGGTAATTAATGATTAATTGAATAATGAATTATGGTATTGATGAGATTTAACTTTTAAGAATGGATGTGAATCAAGAATGACTGCCACGGTCACTTTAAAACAGTGTAAGATATAAAAAAAGATAGAAATGGGAAAGGAAAAGAAAAAACATAATTATCTCAGAAAATATAGAAAGATTTTAAGTAATCATCAATCACATTACTAGAAATAATAAGAGAATATGTTAATTTTGCTGGAAAATGATTCATATGCAAAGTCTTTTTAACTTTTATAAACAGCAATAAATAGCTATAAAATAAGGATTAATTAATATACACTTCAATATAATCAGAAATAGAAAGTTATGACGAAGCCTAACAATATTATACAAGATTACTATACAGAAAAAGACAAAATATTATTGAAAAGGATTAAAAAACAACTTTCTAAATAAACCTATCTGTATTGTGTATTTTAAAGATGGAAGAAATGTTAGAAATCAGGTATGGCCTAATGGTTTTCTACATGATGTGGAAAAATGATACACACATCTCCAAAAACAAAATAAAAAACAAAACAAGCAAAGGTACGTTTCTTGTTTCTTAATTTACAAATGATAGGAAACCTCATCCTTTACTTAGAAAGAAGGGATATGTCATTGAATATCAGAAGACAGGAACTTGGTTTGTAGGTCATTTATTTGCAGCTACAGTGAGTGAAAAGGAAATAGTCATTCAGAATTCTAAATTTACAGATCTAAATTTCACCTCTTCCAACCTTCTGCATCCCCTTACAGGTTTTTCTCTTACCACTCTGCCAAATTCAGTTGCTTATTCCCCACAATGCATGATACAACATCTGTGGTGGCTTCCACTGAGATTTATTTAGCCAGATTTTCATTAAAATAGCAACTGAATTGACTCAATAAAATGTTGCTTATCTTAATAAAGCTCTTTAGAGCTGTACAAATTTGCATTAAATACTCTTTAGTGTCATTACAGCATTAATAATCTGCGCCTAAAGAGTAATAAAAAAAAATCTTTATACTTTCTATTTAATAGAGATAGCTTCATAACCCTCCATTTTCATGCAACATGGCCTTTTAAAGTACAGAGAGAATATTCATTCTCAATGGAATCACTGAGTCAGGCTGATTGAATCTGAGACTTCTCATAAAGTATTGGCCTTCCCATATTGCTCAGTCCTGGGAAAGAATCCATATCCATTGGCTCAACCCTGTGATTTCCAATATTTCGTTAGAAGAAATTGCTTTTGATTTCCCTGAAGTCTTCTTATTTCTAATAAGAATGAAATAGAAAGAGAGCAAAGATTTGTGGAGATGGAGGTAAGTAAATGAAATGATATAGAACAGACAGTGGCTGCTGCTTCTAGATAACTACTTCAGCCTGTGGTAGATTGAATTATGTACTCCCACAAAAGACATATTCTTCATCTTAATCCACATCTCTGTGGGTAGAACCCATGCTAAATAAGACCACGTGAAGGTGTTAGTTTAGGTGTGGCCCCGCTGATTCAGGGTGGGCCTTAATCAGTATTATTGGAGTTTTTATCAGCAAAAGACATTCAAATTCAGTCAGAGAAGGCCACAGGAAGGAATCAGAAGTCAGCAGAAACCAGAAGTGCTGACTCAAGGAGAGAGAGATCCCTATGTGACAGAAGGCAGCGAAGCAAGCCAAGGCACCTCAAGGAATGCAGCAAGCCAGCACCCAAACACGACAGGTTTGTGGAGAAAGCAGAGCCTTGCCGAAGCTTTGGAGTTCTAGCCTCCAAAACTGTGAGAAAATGAATTCCTGTTGTCAAAGCCAACTGATTGTGTGGTATTTGCCATAGCCTGGCAAACTAAGATACAAATTTATAAATCCATCACAATCCAAATTAGCTGTTACAGATCCATGTACCTAAATGGATCATCAAAGGAAGTAAGAAAACATTATGAATGGCTTCTGCTGCCTTGCTTCTCTCACTTTACATCTAGTTTATCCTGGGAGATTCTACTTGAATTTGTAGAATAGATGAAAATAAAAGAGATATGGACAATTATTTCAAATCCAGATTTCAAATATCCACAGCGAGTTCCCAAATTCCAAAAGCAATTGTGCCGAAGGAATCATATAGTGATTTAGATGTACTGAGCTGACCAACTGTGACCCAGGAGACAGATGCAGGAGGCTGTATAGGTGAGCAGTCTTTTAAAGAATTTCCATAGTGTAGACAAAAAATAATTCCAGAAATAGCTCTGACTTCCCTAGTTCCAAAACACAATCCAGTGGGAGACTTTACATCCTGTATAGTTGAAGAGTCATTTTAATGAAAAACAAGGGGTGGGTAGAGATGGGGGGCGGGATGAAAAGACACACAAACCTCTGAGTTTTCCAAGAGAGTGTGTACTGGGATCATATTATTTTATGTTTTCCCCAGGCTGTACTTTAAACAGTCAATATCTCACATTTCCTCTGAGATCAAGGCTGATGTTTCCAATTCAAAGATGCCTAATGACATAGAGACAAACCTTTCTAACCACATTTCTTCACACCCACAGAATATCATTTCCATCAAATCAACCAACCAGAAGCATGTCAGTAAAATACAACAGAGACATTACAAAAAGAAAATCAGAAAATAAATGGTAAGATAAATACATTAAAAATGGACCAGGAATAAAAAAAAACACTTGTTCTTTTTTATCATTTCAGTGAGTGGAAACGTGCATAGAAAAGTTTGAGAAGAATGGTACAAATATTTGAGTTAAGTAAGCATGCGTGTGGACAGCACATTCTTGACTTCTGAGAACTATGAAGTGGACAGACTACAAAAGAGCAAAGCATAGAACAGCTTCAAGCTCCCACTCAGCCCAGAGGCCCCTGACAGAGGAAGGCAGTGTCTGGTGAGCCCACAAAGGAAGAGAGAAAACAAAGCAGTCATTTATGCAAGAGCTAGAGATGAAAATTTAAGTAACAAGTAACAAAGTTGTTAAAAACTGGCCTTGTGGCTTCGGTTCCCAGGACTGCCATAACAGAAGTATCACTAACTGGGTGGCTTAAAGCAACAGGAATTTATTGCCTCAGTTCTGGAAACCAAAGTGTTAGCAGTCATGCTCCCTCTGAAACCTGTGGAGGATAATCCTGCCTTGCCTCTTCTCAGCCTCTGGTGGCCTGACTTGCAGTCACAGCACTTCCATCTCCGCTTCAGTCATCGCATGACTTTCTTCTCTCCTTGTCCGTCTCAGTGTCTAAATTTCCTCTTCTTATGAAGGACGCCAGTCATATTGCATTAGGGCCCACCTGAATTCATTTTGGACTCATCTTAACCATCCCATCTTCAAAGACCCTATTTCCAAATCCTGTCACATTCCCTAGACTGGGGGTTAAGACTTGAGCATAGCTTTTGGAGGAGGGTGAGGGCACAATTCAACCCACAACACCTTGCTAAAGCAGCTTCTCTGAAAATAAGGGCAGTGAAAGTTCCAGAAAGTTGATTTAACATCTTCTAGACTAGTTTACTTAAATTGTTTATCCATTAATTTAGATACAAATTCAGGAAAAAAATATTTCACTCTGATTTATGTTGTTATATCTCCTTTTTACTATTAATCTTTGCACTATTATTCATGCTATAATACTTTGCATTATTAACAGTGTTAAAGAACTGTCTGCTTAGCAAGATTTCAGAACTGTCATAGGCCAGTTAATGCTGTGTAGATACAGTACTACCTTCCCTCATTCTTTTTTTTTTTTTTTAATTTTTAAACTTTATTTCAACTTCAAAAAACAAAACATTAGACAAAAGGCAGCCTTACAAATTATGGAAGCCCTACTTTAAAAACCCTATCCATGCACATTTATCTTATTTAATCCTGGAAAGAAACTCATTTGTTTCTCCAGGGTCCTGAAAGATGAATAAATGAGTTCAGACTGGTTAAATGGCATGACCAAGGTCTCCTTATAAATGAAGAAAATGAAAAAAATACTTGACCATATTCACATCTCATAAAACTAAACCCCATATTCTTCTTTTGACCTTTAGCATTGATATAGTACCTTCTTTGTTTTTGATATAAAAATATTACAATATTACTGTAAGTACAATATTACTTATAGTTTAAGTTACATTAGTTGTATTTTCCCTATGTATCACCATATTCTTAACACCTTGTAATAGAGGAACAGTATTGTATTTGTATTTTTAACCACAATCCTCATCTACCACTGAAATCACTATTGTTATACAATCCCTAGATTATCCTCTAGCTGTATTTCAATTAACATTAACCTCCCTAGATGCCACTTTCAGCCACAATCACATTTATAAATCAGCAGTGTTAGGTGTACTCATTATAATGTGTTATCAGCAACTTTATCCATTTCCACATGATTACAATCAACCTTATTAAACATTCTACATACATTCAGTATCAACTCCCCCTTCTTAACCCACATTCTGTCTCCTACTAACATATACCTATAGTTTAACTCCATGAGTTTACTCATCGTTTTGAGTTCATATCAGTGAGACCATACACTATTCATCCTCTTGTGTCTGGCTTATTTCACTCAACATAATATCCTCAAGTTTCATCCATGTTGTCATATGCATTCCAAGTTCAAGTTCATTTCTTCTTACAGCTGAATAGTATTCAATCATATGTATATAACACATTTTGTTTATCCATTCATCAGTTGATAAGCACTTAAGCTGCTTCCATCTTTTAGCCATTGTGAATAATGCAGCTATGAACATTGTTAGGCAAATATCTGTTTGCTTATTTGTTTTCAGTTCTTGTGACTATATTCCTAGTAGCAGATTGACAGATGATACAGCAGTTCTATATTTAGCTTCCTGATGAACTGTCAAACTGTCTTCCACAGAGGCTGCACCATTCTACACTCCCATCAACTTTGAAGGAGTGTTCCTATTTCTCTGCATCCTCTCCAGCACTTGTAGTTTCCTGATTTTTTAATAATGGCTATTCTGTAGGACATGAAGTGATTTCTCATGGTAGTTTTTTTTTTTTTTTAATCACAAGGTTTATTTTAAAAATTTACTCAAATTATGTTTTGACTTTTTAAAAAAAAATTTACCAAATCAATTTATTAATGCATCTTAATAAACCATAAATCCATCCAAAGTGTATAATTAATGGTATTCAGTGTAATCACATATTTGTGCATATATCACTTCAGTCATTCTTAGAATACTTTCATTATTTCCATGATAATAATAAAAAATAAACAAAACTCATCACCTCTCTATCTCTCTATGCTTCCCCTGCTGTACATAGCTGTTGTTCCGTTTCCTTCTCTCTAGTATATTGGCATTCATATTTTGTAAAAACAGTCTCATATATGCAATATCAACCAAATTTGTGTTTTACATGAGGTTTTACTATCTTATACAGTCCCATGCTACAGTTTTTAGCTTTCCTTCTGGTAATATAAATGACCTTAGATTTTCTCTTTCAACCACTATCATACCCATATAATAGCTCTGCTAGTCACAAACGCCTTGATGTCCTCTCACCATTTCCAAATACAAACAACCTTTTAACAATTTCTGTATAAATAAACCCTCAGCTTTCCATTTTCTACTCTCATTCTATTTTCTGATGACCTATATTCTAATTATATAGAATTAGAATATTCTATATTCTGAGTTTACATAATATATTTAGTTTATAATAGTGCAATTTTACAGTATTTGTCATTTTGTGTCTGAATTGCTTCATTCAACATAATGTCCTCTAGGTTCATTCATGTTGTCATATGCTTCACATCTTCATTTCTTCTTACCACTGCATAATATTCCATCATGTGTATATGCCACAATTTGTTTATCCATTCATCAGTTGATGGACAGCTCAGTTGTTTCCAACTTTGGGCAATCATGAATAATGCTGCTATGAACATTGGTGTGCAGATGTCTGTTCATGTCTCTGCTCTCAGTTCTTCTGGGTATACATCTAGTAATGGTATTGCTGGGTCACATGCCAAGCCTATGTTCAAATTCCTTAGGAACTGCCAAACAGTACTCCACTGAGAATTTACCATTCTCCATTCTCACCAACAGTGAATAAGCATTCCTGTCTTTCCACATCCTCTCCAACTTTTATACTTTTCTGACTTTTTAATAGTGGCCAGTCTAACAGGTGTGAAATGATATCTCATAATTTTGATTTGCATTTCCCTAATCACTAGAAATTTGAACATTTTTTCATGTGACTCTTTGCCATTTGTATTTCTTCTTTGGGCAATTGTCTTTTCAGGTCTTTTGCTCAGTTTTTAATTGGGTAGTTTGTCTTTTTATTGTTGAGTTGCAAGATCTCTTTGTATAGCATGGAAACTAAACCCTTATCAGATATGTGATTGCCAAATATTTGCTCCCATTGAGTCAGCTGCCTTTTCACCCTTTTGACATAATCCTTTGAGGTGCAGAACTGTTTAATTTTTAGGAGGTCTGATTTATCTTTTTTTTTTTTTTTTCTTTTGTTGCTCATGCTTTGAGTGTAAGGTTTAAGAAATGTCCACCTACCACAAGATTTTGAAGATGTTTTCATACATTTTTTTCTAGGAGTTTTATGGTTATTGCTTTTATATTTAGGTCCTTGATCCATTTTGAGTTAGTTTTTGTATAAGGTGTGAGATAGGGGTCCCTTTTCTTTCTTTTGAGTATGGGTATCCAGTTCTCCCAGTACCATTTGTTGAATAGACTATTTTGGCCCAGCTGGGTGGACTTAACAGCCTTGTCAAAAATCACTTGACTGTAGATGTGAGGGTCTACTTCTGAGTTCTCGATTTGGTTCCATTGGTCAATGTGTCTGTTTTTATGCCAGTATTATGCTGATTTTATCACTGTTTATAAGTAATAGGCTTTAAAGTCAGGAAGTGAGAGTTCTCCAAGTTCGTTCTTCTTTTTTAAAGAAATTTTTGTTTTTTGGGGGCCCATTATCTTTCCAAATAAGTTTGACAACTGGTTTTTCCAATTCTGCAAAAAAGGGTGTTGTGATTTTTATTGGAATTGCATTGAATCTGTAAAAACAGTTTGGGTAGAATTGACATCTTAACAATATTTAGTCTTCCAATCCATAAACACGGAATGTCCTTTAATTTATTAAAGTCTTCTTTAGTTTCTTTTAGGAATGCTTTGCAATTTTCTGAATACAGGTTCTTTATGTCCTTGGCTAAGTTTACTCCTAAATATTTGATTGTTCTAGTTGCTATTATAAATTGATTTTTTTTTCTGATTTCCTCCTCAGATTACACATCAGAAGTGTATACAAATACTATTGATTTTTGCACATTAATCTTGTCTCCCACAACTTTGCTGAGCTCATCTATTAGTTCTGGTAGCTTTCTTGTCTATTTTTCAGGGGATTCTAGATACAGGATCATATCATCAGTGAATAGTGAAAGTTTTACTTCTTTTCCTACTTGGGTCCATTTTATTTTTTAATCTAGCCTAATTGCTCTAGCTAAACCTCTAGCACAATATTAAATAACAATGGTGACAGTTAGTATCCTTGTCTTGTTCCTGATCTCAGCGGGAAAGCTTTTGTCTTTCACCATTGAGTACAATGCTAGCTATAGGTTTCTCACATATGCACTTTACCGTACTGAGAAAGCTTCCTTCTATTCCTATTTTATTTGGAATATTTTTATCAAAAAGTGTGCTATATTTTGTCAAACACCTTTTCTGCATCAATTAAGAGGATCATGTGATTTTTCTTATTCAAATTATCACTGTGGTTCATTACACTAATTGATTTTCTTGTGTTGAACCACCCTTGCATACCCGGGATAAAACCCACGTGATCGTGGTAGATAAGGCTTTTAATATACTTTTGGATTCAGTTTACAAGTATTTTTTTTTTGAAGATTTTTACATTTATATTCATTAGACATATTGGTGTGTAATTTTGTTTTTTTGTAGTTATCTTTATCTGGTTTTGGTATTAGGGTGATGTTGGCTTCATGGAATGAGTTTGGAGTTTTTTGGAAGAGCTTGAGCAAGATTGGTATTAGATCATCTTTGAATGATTGGTAAAATTCACCTGTGAAGACATCTGGTCTGGGCTTTTCATGTTTGGGAGGTTTATGATGACTGTTTCAATCTCTTCACTTATGACTGGTTTGTTGATGTCTTCTATTTCTTCTAGGGTTAGTATAGGTGGTTCAAGTGTTTGTAGGAAATTGTCCATATTATCTATATTGTATTGTTTTCTGGCATAGAGTTGTTCATAGTATCCTCTTATGATCTTTCTTATTTCTGTAGGGTCAGTGTTAATGCCCCCCTCTCATTTCTGATTTTATTCATTTGCGTCTTCTCTTTGTACTTGTCAGTCTAGCTAAGGGTTTGTCGATTTTGATGATCTTCTCAAAGAACCAATTTTTGGTTTTGTTGATTCTCTTTTGTTGTTGGTGTTCTTGATTTCATTTATTTCTGCTCTGATCTTTACTATTTCTTTCTTTCATTTGGGATTAGTTTGCTGTTCTTTTTCTATTTCTCCCAGGTTTGGAATTAGTTTGCTGTTCTTTTTCTATTTCTCAGGTGTGCAGTTAGGTCTTCAATTTTAGCTTTTTTTTCTTTTTTAATGTAAGCATTGAGGGCTATAATTTACAATCTCAGCACTGCCTTTGCAGTGTCCCATAGGTTTTAATATGTTGTGTTCTCATTTTCATTCATCTCAAGATATTTGCTGAATTCTCTTGACCCACTGATTATTTGAGCATGTTGTTTAATCTCTATATACTTATGAATTTACCCCTTTTCCATCCATTATTGATTTCCAGCTTCATTTCATTATGATCAGAAAAAGTGTTTTGTATAATTTCAATCTTTTTAAGTTTATTGAGACTTCTCTTGTGATGCAATATTTGGTGTATATTGGAGATCTTTGAGCACTTGAAAAGAATATACATCTTGCTGCTTTAGGGTGCAATGCTCACGGATGTCTGTTAGGTCTAGTTCATTTATCATAATATTCAAGTTATCTATTTCTTTATTTATCCTCTAATGAAATATTCTATACCATACTAAGAATGGTATATTGAAGACTATTATTGTAGAGACATCTATTTCTCCCTCCAGTTTCTCAAGTGTGTCCCTCATGTATCTTGGAGCACTCAGGTTAAGTGTATAAATATTTATTTTAGTTATTTCTTTTTGGTGAATTGCCCCTTTTATTAATATATAATGACCTTATTCATCCCTTATAACAGTTTTACATTTAAAATCTATTTGTCCAATATTAGTATGGCTACTCCAGCACTTTTTTGGTTACTGTTTGCACAGAATATCTTTTTCCAACCTTTCAGTTTTAACCTAGTTGTGTCCTTACATCTGGAGTGGGTCTCTTATAGACAACATATAGATGGCTCATATTTTTTATCCATTCTATCAGTCTATGACTTTTGATTGGGGAATTCAAACCATTAACATTCAGTGTTATTACTGAAAAGGCATTCCTTACTTCATCCATTTTGTCCTTCGGCTCTCTGTTTTCATATTGTTCTACTGTTTGTCTTTTGACCCTTAGTTTACCCTTCCTAATAATCTTCATTTCTACACTTTTCTCCAAATCTCTCACCCTCATTTTTTTCCTTTCAGGCTGTAGCACTCCCTTTAGTATCTCTTGTAATTCTGGTGATTTGGGATCATATTTTATCAGTGTTTGTTTGTCTGTGAAGACTTTAAATTCACGCTCATTTTTGAAGGACAATTTTGTTGGATATGGAATTCTTGGCTGGCAGTTTTTCTCTTTCAAGTATCTTAAATATATCATACCACTTTCTTCTTTCCTCTCTGGTTTCTGATGAGAGGTTGGCACTTAAACTTATCGAGTCTCCTTTGTATGTTATACTTTTCTTTTGCTGCTTTCAGAATCCTCTCTTTATCTCTGGCATTTGTCATTCTGAAGAGTAGGTGTTTTGAGGTAGGTCTATTGGGATTCTATTTGGGATGCATTGTCCTCCTTGGATATTGATATTTATGTCTTTCTTAAGGGTTGGGAAGTTTTTGGATATTATTTCTTCAAATTTCCTTTCTGCCCCTTTTCCATTCTCTTCTCCTTCTGGGACACTGATAATGCATTTTGCGTCATCATTCAATTCCCTGATAATCTGTTCCAGTTTGTCCATTCTTCTCTTTCTGTTCTCCTGTCTTTTCCAGTTCAGATGTTCTGTCTTCAACATCACTAATTCTGTCTTTGAGCAATTCAAATCTGCTATTCTGTGTCTCTAATGTATTTTTAATCTCATCCTTCATGTCTTTTATTCCCTTAAAGTCTGTTACTTTACTTTGAAGACTTTCAAATTGTTCTTTATGCTCATCCAGTTTCCTCTTAATATCCTTTATTTCTTTATTCATATTTTCTTCAAATTCTTTGAATTGATTTAGGAAGTTGTGTGTTTATCACTGATTAATTGTGATAAATTAATTTTTAAGGCTATTTGGTTTGTTCTTTTGCCTGGGCCATGTCTCCCTGATCATAGTATGACTTGTAATTTTTTGCTGATGTCTAGGCATCTGAATTTTTGGTGAATTTACTCTTATGGCCAATTTCTCTCTCTTGCCTATTGTTTTTTTTTTTTTTTCTTTGATATTTGGTTCAACTTATGCTCAGTCTTTAAAATTGCCCAGCTTAAGCTATCAAACTCAGGCAAGGGACTTACTAATGGGACATTGATTTTCTCCCAGGGGTTAGGATACAGAAGGAAATGAAAACAGATTTTGTATATGTAATTTCCAGACTGGCCAGCAGATGGTGCTTGTCAGTGGACCTTTCCAGGGAGGTGTTAACAGTCTTGGCTTTCCTGTGTTCCTCTGCTGAATATCCAAAGTAGGGTTTCAAAGCAGGCTCTGCTGGCTGAATTCACTGAAGAAAAGACCCCCAACTCCCCCTCCATTTTCCGTTGAAACAGCTTACAGCAAGAAAGATGTCTGTTGCCCTCTCAGTCAGCTGCACAGAGCCAGTGGTTTTACACCAGCTATATATCTTGGTGGTGGGGGAGTGGAGCCCTTCCCAGCTCCCACAGGGGCTTGGTAACTCCCATATTTTGTTTCAAGTTTTTCATCTCTCTGTCCCTCACCCTCCTGGGAGTTTGTAGCACTGTCCTGGTCTACTGATCCCCAAAGCAGGTCCCTTGGACAGCTTTTGACTCTTTCTCTGTTGATTTTTTGATAGCACTGAGCCTGTCAGTCCAATGCCATCTTCCCACAATTTACCTTCATTGTAGTTTTGATCTGCGTTTCCCTAATATTTAGTGATGTTGAGCATCTTTTCATGTGTTTTCTGGCAATTTGTATTTTCTTTTTGGAAAAATATTTATTAAAGTCTTCTGCCCATTTTTTAATTGGATTGCTTGTCTTTTTATCATTGAGTCATGTGAACTCTTTATATAACATGGACACCAAGCCTTTATTGGATATGTGCTTTCCAAAATTTTTCTTCTCCCATTGAGTAGGCTACCTTTTCACCTTGTTAACAAAGTCATTGGGATAACAGAGTGTTTAAATTTGAGGAAGTCCCATTTATCTATGTTTTCTTTTATTGCTCATGCTTTGGGTCTAAGGTTTAAGAAACCACTACCTACTGCAAGATCTTGAAGATGTTTCCCTACATTTTCTTCTAAAAGTTTTTTAGTTGTAGCTTTTATATTTAGGTCCTTGATCAATTTTGAGTTAATTTTTGTGGAAGGTGTGAGATAGGCTTTCTTTTCCTTTCTTCTCTTTTATATATAGATATCCAGGTCTCCCAGCACCATTTTTTGAATAGACTATTCTGACACATTCTTAAAGGGAGTGTTTATTATTGTTATGCTGTCCCTCTTCTATGTATATAATGAGTATGCTAGGACCTGGTGAGGGCTTGGAAGAGGATGTGACTAGGCGAAGGAGGAAAGGAGATGGGAGAATGTATTTTTTTTATGTGTAAAGGAGAGTAAATAAAACATTTGAAACCAGAGTGTGGAGTGCTATTAAAATACATAGACTGCATTTTTTGTTTTAAAATATTGAGTTCCCCTCCCCAAGGAAAAAAAATGACTTTTGCTGTCCTCAGTTCTGACTATGTATTTTAGTTAGCTAGGCTGCTGAAATGCAATATACCAGAACTGGGTTTGTTTTAACAATGGGAATTTATTAATTTACAATGGCTTACAGTTTTAAGGCTGAGAAAAATGTCCAAATCAAGGCATCATCAGTTGATGATTTCTTCATGACGCCTTGTTGCTGGCTATCCTGGACTCCTATGTCACATGGAAAGGCACATGGCAGCATCTGTTGGTCTCTCCCTTATCTTCTGGCTTTTGTTGGTTTCAACTTTTTGCTTTAATGGGTAGTTCTTTCTCTATATTCATCCCATTTATAAAGAACTGCAACAAGAGGATTAAGACCCACCCTGGGCCATGCTTTAACTGAAGTAACATCATCAAAAGGTCCAACTTGCAATAGGTTCACACCCATAGGAATGGATTAGCTTTAAGAACATACTTTTCTGAGTCTATAAAGCTTCAAAACATTACACTAGGTTATTTGTTTTGACTGGTGAAATATGAGCAAACATTATGTGTGGCACCTCTGTTCAGAAGTTGAAGAGCAAGCATGTGATTACATTGCCTTCCTTTCACTGACTTAGGATATGGAAGCATGTGTCAAAGCATCAATGTTAAGCCTCCATAAACAATGGCCCTGGTAAGGACTATAAGCACAGGCCCCTTGTTGATTCTAGATAGACATATTGTATGTGCAAAGAATAATCATTTTTGAAAGTCAGTGAGATCTTTGAGTTTTTTGTACTGAAACAATATCTTTTATATCCTATTTGATTAAAAAATCTAAGCCCCCTCTCAATTAGCAACAGAGTGGGCATCACTACCCCAAAATCATCAAGATTGAGGAATGTACAATGGACTAAAGTAGACATTATTTTTCTATTATAGACTTACTATTCTATTATAGACTTATTATTATTCTAGCAATGGAAGAACTTTTAACATTTATATAAAGACAGTGACCACCAGAGGTTCCGAGGGGAAGGAGAGGGAAGAATATGTATGATAAAGGGGCATTTTCAGGACATTGAAATTGTCCTGCATGACACTGCAATGATGCATGCAGGCTATTACACATCTTGTCATAACCTATAAAATTGTGCTGGGCAGAGTGTAAACTATAATGTAAACTATAGTCCAAGGTTAGTAGCAATGCTTCAATATGTGTTCATAAATTGTAACAAATATACCACACTAATGAAAGATATTGTTAATGTGGGAAAGTATGGGAGGGGGAGATGGTGGGGAATATGGGAATCCCTGTATTTTTTATGTCACATGTATGTAATTTAAAGCTTCTTTAAAAATAAAAAAATAAAACATACATAATACAAATATCTTTGATCTACCATCATCTGTCATAACATTAGGCAATCTAGATTCCAGGACCCAAAATAATAATAATGGAAGTCATAAACTCAGATGAATAATCAGGGAAAGGCAGTGAATCAGATAATTGTTTAAGATTTCAATCAAAGTCATTAAACTGTGGGGAATAAAGATAAATAATTAAAAAAGAACACCAGAGTTCAAATAAAGCAAAAGATATAAATAGAAATCCAGAATACCAAATTTTCATCTAAGAATAGCCAAATCTATGAATTTACATATCCTTTCAGTCAAAATATCCTAGTTTGTCAGGTCTCAATCTTTCAATTTGAGAAATGCCACAGTTACAAGAAGAAAAAATCCCAGTGTCTAGTACATTAAACTAAAGATTTGCTTCTACATAACTAGAAATTTTCATTCTCTATGACTAGGAGCAAGTGGTAATTGTTGAGCCATGGTGCTAAGATTAGAGAGGGAAGGCTGGAAAATAAAATGAGTAAGTCTAACTCTTCATTCAACTTGGAATAGTAAAAATAGCACAAGTTTGGATGCCAGAAAGACCTGTGTTTGAATTGAAGCCTCTAAACTGTCAACTATTATGTTAACCTTTTGAGAAAAATAGCTGATTAAGATTTTTTCTTTGGAATTCAGTTATGCTGTATGCCTCTTTTATAACTACTTTAGCCATGCTTGGATATTATTATCTCATAGTTTCTATTTCACGAAATTATAAAGAATATTATATTTAGTGTAAAGGGTATGTGTCCTTGTGTAGTGTTGCATTTAATTCCAGAGTACCTAAGGGAAAATGCCAGGAATTTTATTGTCAGTATACCAGCTGTAGAACATTTTGCTTTATTTGCCCAATCTCCTACCAATAAGAAACAAGTGTCTTTTAGGAAATACTTTCAGGTCTGTGTAGCTATCTATTAATTAAGGATAAGCTTAGCTTTGTACAAAAAGAAGCAATATACAGTCATTGAGATAAAGAGTTGCATCTAAGGTGCTTAAATTTTGTTTCCATTTTATGAATCCAGTGAAATATCTCAGTATAGGAAAAAATGATTTTTCTGTTGAAATAAAGTATTCACTTCTCTGGTGAATATAGATTTCTACAGAGCCAGGCAACTCT
The DNA here is from genome assembly GCA_029593785.1 of Cabassous unicinctus. Lineage (NCBI taxonomy): Eukaryota > Metazoa > Chordata > Mammalia > Cingulata > Chlamyphoridae > Cabassous > Cabassous unicinctus. The sequence continues at coordinate 19,802 of JAQZBX010003573.1, read as the reverse complement.
AGTCCCTTAATTAGCTACAGAATGGACATGGGAATAAAAGAATGGTAGAGTTCTGGTCTTTTATTTCAACTCCTGTACTAACCATATCTTCAGAACTGTCAAAACTTATTTATAACTATATATTAAGAAAATTGGAAGTATGCCATCTCTTACCTCTTTCTCAGGAAATAGGGTGAGTATAATAATACATATCATATATAAATGATTATGTAGTATGTAACACACATGTAATATACATGTAATATATGAAAAAGGCTGAAATATGAAAAAGTTCTTCATCTGTTTTGGTTATACTCACCTGATTAAGACAAAGGTAAGAGATTCATAGAAAAATTCATTAAAGAAGATTGCATTTTCCCAAAAGTTTCAAATGCTACTTGTTAAAGTAGTTTATCTATACATGTATTGATCAAAGCATAGACGTCAATCCCAGAGGGATGTAATGTTAAAGAAAACCTGTGGCTCAAAATAAGATCCAGATAACTCTCAAAGAAAATGAGAAGCAAAGGAGCTTCATTCCCAATAGGCCTAGCTGTGGGTATGAACAAAATGTAGGAGCAACATTAATAACAAAAGAAATAATCTACTTAGAGAAATCTATAACTTATAAGAGAGGGTGTCTAGTTATAGTTCTATTGAAAGTGTTTATTGTCTTTTCTCAAGTTCTACAGTAACTTCCCCACATGAAGACTTTCAGGGAATAGCTAAATAGTAACATTCCTACAGGAAGACTTTCTGGGAATATCTAAATATCAACATATTTAACAAGATGCACTATTTGTATTGATTGTGGTATGTTTTATGGTTTACATCCAATACATCCTTGGCATTTTAGGAAGCATTTCTTAAAGCTGAGGACTTAAATACAGAAAACATTCTAAGAAGACAAGTTTAAATGTTGTGTCAACACAGAACATGACTTTAATAGCTGTGGTAGATGCAAAAAAAAATAGCCACAATCCTTCATCCATCTTGTGTTCATGCCCTTTGACTCTCTTCCCATTAAGAGATAGAATCTATATGTTCCTACCCCTTTAATCTGAGCTGGCCATGTGCCTAGTCTTGGGTAGCAGAATAGCTATGGAAGAGATAACTGTGCTAGTTCCCATCCTACACCTCCAGGTGCTTTAGGTACGTCTCTCTAGCTCTTTGAAACTTTTTTCCAACCATCAGCAAAAGACTTTCACCTGCTGAATGAAGAGAGCTGTAAGGCTCAATCATCCTTTTCACCTCTGCCAATCACCAGCCAACCATCAGACCTTTTAATTAAGTTATATTTGATAATCTGGCTCCCCACCTGTCCTCAAAGTGACCAGAAAATAGGAGCAAGCCCAGCTAAGATCAAACAAGCCTGGTCCAGTGGAGGAGAAATGTCCAGCATAACCCATGGTCTTAGCAAGAGCAATAAATACTGTAAATAATAAATTTAGCCACTAAGTTCTGGGGTATTTTGTTACATGTATTAGGTAGCTAATACTGGAGCAATTATTCTTTTAATCTTGGGTTTGTCTTTTGCTTCATTCCACTTCTGGATGGGTTTTTATTGTCACCCAATTAAGTTTTTTGTTGTTTAAAGTAATCTAATAGTCATCATATCTATCTATTTAAAGTTCTTCCTGTAACATTACTTAGAACCTATGACTTTATATGTATACTAATCCCTTGCTATAGATGTGGGCATTGTACTGGGCCACCAAATATTTTCTATGTGATCAAGTTCTGTTATACACACGCACATACTCACACACAATAATGCAAATAATATTATTTAACTGACAGGCAGTAAAATAGTATTAAAATTAATTTTTGAATGATAATGCTTTGTATTTTTGGATCTTTATAGGTTATTTTCTTTCACTGCCAATTTACAACCAAGAATCTCTGTAAGCATGCTAATATGTATTGTAGTTCTTACCAAAATTCACTGTTCATGGATCATACTGAACCAATGTTTGTTTCCTGAATGAATGAAGTTGACACTAAACTTAAGGAGTTTCTTATTTTTTCTCTTTTTTACTGTGAATTGAGTAAGGATTTAAGGAAGAATGTCCTTCACTGTGTAACTCTATGAAAGCTGATAGCATGGCTCACAAAAATGGTCATGCAAGCAGGTAAGAATAATGAATCCTTATTTATTAATAACCCTCCTGAAGTAAAGCATAGTGGTCACATGTCCCCCTCCACCTACTATCTTGAATCTGTATTTCTTTTCCTTCACTTCTAATGTTAAAAATGCCAAGACTCTTGATTTCACTCAAAATTTTTAATCTGTTCTTGTTTCTTCACTATGTTGGTAGATAAAATCCTTTTTGAATTATTTGATTTCTAGTTACTTTGCATTAGCTTGGTGTAGAAGCTGTAGTAGTGGTCCACTAGTTAGTATACTATACTAATTAGTATATATGTTAATTATACTAGTTAGTATATATACTAATATATATTACAAGACATATATTAGTAATCAAGGTTGAGATGGGTCTTGATTCTTCTTTCACATATTTTATATACTTTGTTCTAAGTAAATGTAAAGCTACAAATCTAATAGATTAAATCCCTATTGTACTATTTGTCCATACATCTTACTTCTCCCTTTTTCTTGCTTAGAACTCCCCT
>JAQZBX010003573.1:0-17089 GCA_029593785.1 Cabassous unicinctus | reverse complement strand
GACTTTCTTACCTCATAGAAGAGTGTTTACAAATATGAGGATCAAATTCACCACGTTTCTTACAACACCACACATTACAGACAGAATTGCCCCACTGGGCATTCATTTTATTCAATCAAATTTCTTCTAGTTCCAGTGTTGTAGGTCAAGGTTTTTCATAAAAAAAAAGTTTATTTATTTATTTATTAGGATGGATATTTGCATGCATATTCCCTTTTGGAGCAACAGAATAAGGGAGGAAATGAAGCAGAATTAGGCAAAGGAAGAAGTTGATCTGCTACGCAGTTACAAGAGAGAGCTTGGCCAATCAAACTGAAAGCTCTGAATCTGGGATGACCCTTCACAGATGTCACAGTCTAGTTACTGAAGAAGTTCCTTTCCCTATCAGTTACAGTCACCTCATGCATTGCAGCCAGACATAAATTCTGCCTAACAATGTGGACTTTTATATATTCATCTTCTTGTCACTGAGACTGAAAGACAAAAATTAATGTTATACAGAAGTCAAACCTAATCTAAACATTCTGATGTGAAAATATAAAACACTGTCCCCCACCCTCGATCTACTCTGCCATCTTAGTTTGCAAAAATACTTCTCCTGTTTGGTTCTATTTTGTTTCTATGACTGAAATACTGAGGTCAGAGGGTTAAGAGGGCAAAAATAGAGTATTGTGGTCTATAAGCAGCATATCTAGGCTCAAATAAATATTTCTTCAAATTGATTTTAATAAGCATTTTAATTTGCTGTTGTTTTAGATTTACAGAGAAGTTACAAAGATAATTGATTGAAGTACTGAATGCACAACTCTGTAATTATACCAAATGCCATTGATTGTATACTTTAGATGGATTGCATGGTGTATGAATACATTTCAATAAGATTGATTTTAAAAAAAGAAAGCTTAAGTTGGCTGCTGCTCAACAACCCTTCCTCCTTCCCAGGACCCTTTTTCCTCCCCTCGATCCTCCCTCTTCCCCACACAATTAAAAAAACAAAAACAAACAAACAAACAAAAACAAACCAAAGTTGCAACAATAGTACAGAGAGTCCCCCTATACCCTTCACTCAGTTTCTCCTATTGGCAAAACATCTTACCTGAATTAGAGATGAATAGATCATAGATGAAATGACCTTCTTTTCACATTGTCAGGTGTAGATGTTATCAACATGACTTATCACTGACGTTGTTAACCTTGATTACTTGGTCAAAATACGGTTTGCATTTCTCCACTGTAAAGTTAATTTTACTCCTTTCCTTTCTCTATTCTTTGGAATTAAGTCACTAAGAGGATCGCACCCCAAGCAGGGTGGCATTATCGCTGATATGTAAAATATATTTTTTTTAATCTCTAAAACTTTTATACTACTTCTTCTCTGCGTAAGCAAATGGAAAGTCTGGGTTTTCTAGTTCTTTACTCAATAACAACTACTCAGAAACATAAAAAAAGTGAGAAAATAACTTGGTGATTTTAGCAAAGGAACATTTACTGCGGGATTCAGAATACATAAGCAGAAATGTGTTAAGTTTCTTTCTCCAAGAGTTTTATTCCTTGAATATTATTCAATGCATAGCACTCACTAAGCAATCAGTAGCTTATAAGTCTTTGGTGGAAATCACCACTGGGATGAGATGCACAAGTTCAACATACCAAGCTAAAATAAATAAATGACTGTATCAAAGCCACGTATTTCTTTGACAGAGCAGGTAAGCAAACACTAAGAGACCACAATTTTGTCTCAAGTAGCATATAAGAGGGCTTTGTGTCAGCCTTCATTATACTTTAACTTATGCCTATATAAATTAATGTATATTTCAATTAACTAGAGACATGATCTTCCTTTGCATCAGGAGAACAGATTTGATATCAGAAAGAAGAATGACCTCAAGGTGCAAATTTTCTCATTTACTAATTTGTCTAATTGAAGAAGATAAATTTACTGGTTTTGGGAAAAATCAAATAATTTTGGTGGATTGATTTCCAAATTTAAAGGGTCAATAGTAAACAATCCATACCCCTTAAGGAGCAAATCTGATTAATAAACTGCAAAATGCAATGCTTAATTAACTGATTCTGTCAGACTCAACTCAAGGCTCTATTCATCATAGTCAATGAGTTGGTCAAACCTAACATGGCATCTCCCAAGATTACAGCAATGGGGCCCTGTCTATAGTCTCCATCTAAAGGCAATAGCCTTGGTATTGTCCATCAGCATGCTTAACAATGGATTGCACCTGCCCTGTCCATATGGTGACTGTAACATGCAAATGCACCTGATCCAATGACATCCAAGCTATAATTTGTCCTATGGCCCAAAGCCTTATATCCTTACCCCTTCAGAGACAATGATATCTAACACATCAATTAGATCGTCTTGGAGATATAGTTAAGCATGAAATAAAGATAACCAAGGTCTCCATAACTAAAGGGAGAATAAATGCAAAGAGAGGTACAGACAGTGAAGCATTGACTCATGTTTATGATGAAGCAGCAGAATGAAGTAAATGATCTCTCCAGTAGGTCAATAACATGATTATTCAGTCCTCCATATTATATCATATGATTCCAGTTTCCATATGATATTCTGTGTTCAATGTCAACTCAGTGCAATGCTACTCCTTGTTTATTGTTTCCCTTATTTACATACATAAACTTCCATTACTTACATGATAACTGACCTTTGAAACAAAACAAACAAAAAACAAACAAAAATCCCCAAACAACCTATACATACATGAATGCTTTACAAAGCAGCATCATTTTCTGTGTGTGATCAACGATTTTGATGAGGGTAGTAGAAATTTAAAATTCATGATGTAATCACCTCTGCCTTGTTCTTTAGCAAAGGATGCTATGTTTCAAGCATGTACCAAGGTTCAAGGGCAATGTAAATCTGCTATGTGAAGAAGTGCTTAGATTTCCTACAGAATCATATATGCAAAGATGGGTGTCCTGCTGCTGCAGTGAGAACACAGGTGAATTATCTCGGCTTTGAGGAGAGACTATCAACCTTACTCCCGCAAGTCTGAAATCTGAAGAATGTGTGTTAATCACAACCAAGGTACTAAGGTCCCTCATAAATTTAACTTAAGATGACTGATTCCAAGGATCTGATAAAAACCTGGCTGAGGAGCATTTTATAATAGAAAATAATTAATTGCTATTCTTTTTATATTTTAGATATTTCTAAGCCAACTTTGGTTTAAATTAAATCATTTGGAGTCTTCAGTTATTAATTAGCCAGTACTTTATTCATACACTTTATATTATGTTTGTTCTCATAACAAGGTTGAATAGGAAGAAAACTCATGTGAAGAGTTCTTTGGCATTAGCTAAGTGTTAAATATTATGCTTTCTCCATGGACACAATTTTAGATAGTAATATCTAATATAATTTATCAATATAAAGTGTTCTTATCTTGAAGTAATATCATTTTCAATTTTAATTTATACACTCACTATTGTTAGTCTGCACCTTTGATAGACTTTTGCTTCAAGGACACAGTATGCTATAAGGGGTTAGGGTCTCAGCTTTTAAATCTGATTTACTTGAATTCAACTATTTGCTCTCTTACTTACTAATCATGTGACATTGAAGGATCCTTTACCTATCTGGGCAACAGATGTTCCATATACAAAGTGAGGATAACAATAGTTTTTACATCAGATAGTTCGTGTGAAGATTAAATGAGATAATTTATAGAAAATATTTAAAACAGCACCTGATTCTAACACCTGTATAGAGGTTTAAGGACTCTACTTCTGCATAGCATACTCATTGTTGACAACCTCTTATGTTTTTGATGAAAAGGTAGGATAAGAAAATAAATATTATCTATAAGAATGAAAATAAAAAGGAAGAATTATGAAAAGAACAGGCAGAAGGGAAGCAAGGCAGAAACAGCACTCAGAAATCTTCACAGGGTGAAGTCTTGTAGGGTTACAAAGTGAGTTGGAAAGGTTTCAGCATTAAGCCACTAGGAGTGTGGCGGGATAGGGAGGATTCTGTAGTTACTGCACTTTTGAAGCTGACAGATTATGGAAATAACTTAGGACTAGTCAGACTTCTTTTTCTTGTGATTACACTTTATCTTTTTTTCCTTTATGATTTGGTGGAAGAAGGAGATTGAGAATGAAGCAAGGTATGAAAGAAAGCACAGGGGCCAAAGTCTTCTCAGAAAACTTAGCCAAAAATACCCTGAACATTAGAGGACTAGGTTAATAAATGCAGATACAGTCTTAAAATAATTGCACATTGACTTTCTGATCCTTTTTTTTTTTTTCATTCCACCTTTTAAATGTGTCAATTAGTTTTTAGGTAAGTTAGAATAAAGGCAGACAAAATGTGGCATTTGAGACAGCATAAAGATAAAATAGTGCAAACTATATCAATCGCCTCTAAATGGTAGATATGGGAATTAATCTTACTAGTTGGTCACAGGGGTGCTATTTTCAGTGTGCCCGAAAGTACAGGTCCACTTCAATTTGCTCCACTGTAAATTTCTTTCGCAGTGGGAATAACAGCATGGCAACTCCAAATTGAGGAAGCACTGGTTCACAAGATAAAGCAAAATTACAGTGATCTTGAAATGGATACCAAAGGAAGGGGAAGTCAGGCATCAAGCTTTAGTTAATCTAAATTTTGATTCAAAGATTAGCACACATGAAACATTCATGGATATAAGTGGCATTGTTTAAAAGAACATTAGCAGAAAGGGTCAAGAAGCACACAATAGAAAACTGTGACTATGAGAACTGGTTCTACTTTAAGATTCAAAACTAAAAAAAAAAAAAAAAGTGTCAAAACCATGAGAACATTTGGAACCTTACAGTTTTATATTTATTTATATTAGTAACTTAGTAAATTCTTTGGATTACCATAGAGCCAAGAGGTGGAAATGCCAATATTATATTAAAATTAATTCTAACCTTTTCTCTAGTATAAAAGGAAAAAAAGTAAAAAAAATTTAGAAATGCATCATATTTAAAATGTCAGCCAACGTTGTGGGTGTTAGCAAATTTTCAAATTATCAGGTAATCATTGCATTATCAGTGGTATTGTCCACCAGCTTACACCTGTTAAGGCCTCTTTTCAGCTGAACTTGCAAAAAGTTTAGTCAGTGCACATTGGTTCCTAAGATTACTTCATGGTTGTGCTGGTTTGAATCTTTATTGTGGGTTCCAGAAAATTATGTTATTAAATTGAACCTATTGTCAACCTCTGATTAGATGAGGTCAGTTAAGGGCCATTTGATTAGCTTGCTCATTAGGTGTAGCCCAGGATGGATCTTATTCCTCTTACTGGAGTCCTTTATAAACAGAGGAATAAAAGCCCCAGATACAGAGAAAAAGCCACAGAGTTAGAGAAAAGGAATCCAGGAGCTCAGAAAGGGTCCTGGAGAGACAAAAGCCACATCCAGAGCAACATGAAGCAAAACTAGCAGCGAGGCCCAGAGGAGAGGGTAGAGACTAGCAGACAGGCATTGTTCCCTGCCATGTGCTTGATTGCCCACATCTGAGCTCAGGGAAAAAGTGAGCCTGGAGGAGAAGTCAGACACTGGCACAGCTGTCATCATGACTTACCATGTGACAGGAGTCCAGTGTCATCACCTTTGTTGAGAGAACATCTCTGATAATGCCTTGATTGATTTGGACTTTTTTATAGCCTCAGAACTGTATGTTTTTAACCTAATAAATTTCCATTGTAAAAGCTAACCCTTTTCTGGTATATTGCTCCCAGCAGCTTTTAACAAATTAAAACAATGGCTTTGAAAATTTGAATTTTCTGGAACTGATATTAAACCCACAAAATATTTCTGTGCTTAAATATCATCTAGTTATAAGATATTACCAAAAATGATGGATGGGGCTACAGATTCTCAGTTCTATCTTCATTTAATATTCTCAGTAGAAATTCTCAACCTTACTGGTGACTCATGTAAGGAAAATACTGGGAGAAAATTTTCTTGTTTGGAATGAAGTAAGAATTACAAAAATGCACTGTTTACAATTAATCTTTCAGGGAAGAAAGTTGACAACCCCAGCTTCTGCTTCCCTGAACCTACCACAACATTCACAATGACGTCACGATTCCTGTAGGCTGCTCCTATTTGAAAATTTCACAGAGTGAGGATACTAATGCAAGCTCATTCCTATAAGACAGGGAATTCTTCAATGGGAAACTATGGCTTGAGGATTCCTTGTTGACTTTATCAAATATTTCTTGGAACTGTGCTGTATGCACAATGCCTCCTACCCAACTGTATTAGTCAGCCAAAGGGGTGCTGGTGCAAAGTAACAGAAATCTGTTGGGTTTTATAAATGGCATTTATTTAGAGTAGAAGCTTACAGTTACCAGGCCATAAAGTATAAATTACTTCTCTCACCATAGTCTGTTGCCACGTTTTGGAGCAAGATGGCTGCCAATGAAGCCAATGAAGAGGGTTCAGTGTCCCTCTTCCTCTTAAGGCTCTGTGGTCCTAGCTTCTTCCAATATCAGCTGTAGGCTGGGATAAGTCTCATCTCTCTCTCAGGGCTTGTTTCTCTCTGGGCTCAGCTGCTCTGTTCTCCACAAGGTCAGCTGTAAACTATCAGGCTCTCTCTCTTCCAAGGGCCTCTGCCATGTCTATGGAGCCGTCTCTATTCCTCTGTATTCTTCTCCTGCATGTTTGTTTCCCAGGGCTCTGGCTCAAAACACTCCAACTAATTCCTCTGCCATGTCATTTTCCCTGTGAGTCTCTGCCCACCAAGGGGACAGGACTCAACGTCCTACTGATGTGGCCTAATCAAAGCCTTAATCATAATTTAATCAAGTAAAATTGAAACCTCTGAATCCAATACAATCTAATATGCCTTGAGGAACAGACCAGTTTGCAAACATAATCCAATATCTAAATTTGGAATTCATAAACAATATCAAACTGCTACACCAACTCTCCTTTCTTCCCCATTCTTCTTCAAGTTGTCAGACTTGCTACTTTGATTGTTCTTGTCTTGTAGTTCTTTTCTTATTTTTTCTTGTGCAAAAAATCTCTTGCACATCTAAACCCATTTTGAGTTCTGCTTCTCAAAGGAACAAAGCTAGCACTAATTTTTCATATATCAGTCTTCTTAACTGATACCAGCTGGGTTGATGAATCATGCCTCAATATTCCTCTGGGTGACTGAAAGAAAAAGCAAGTGTTGCAATTACTACATTAAATTTTTCATACATGCTGTAATTATTGAAATATTAAATATTAATATCTGTTAAATGTAGACACAACTTTATCTCTAAAACAGCAATCTCAACAAATACACATGTTTGGAATTCCTGGTATGGCAAAAATTTTCAACCCTGTCTTATGATAGTCAAAAGTATATCTAATCATAGAAAAATTCTCAGAATCATTTTAAATTTATTTGTTTTATTTAGATATGTGAACATGCTTCATTTAGGTATAACAAGTGAGATTCTTAAATAGGAATGTGACCTATTCAGCTTCTTGTTACCCGAACTACCTGATCTGAGCACCAGATTCATGTTTAGCAATGCCTCTTCTTTGCAAATCAAGAGATCTTTAGAACAGTACTTTCAGCCTTCTTTATAGCAGGTATTGGGGACTGAATCATTTCCCCCACAAAAGATATGTTCAGTTCCCAACGCCTGGTGCTGTGGGTGTGGGCCCATGGTAAATACAATTCCTTTAATATACTACTTCAGTTAGGCTGTGGCACAACTGGATTACTGGAGTACCTTATAAACAGAGTGAAAGTCAGATGCATAGCGAAGCCCCAGGGAGAAACCAGAAGCCAGAAAGTGAAATGAAACCAGGAGGAAAAAGGCAGAGACATTGCCATGTGCATTGCCATATAACAGAAAAGCCAGGAACCCCCAAAATTACCAGCCAGCCAGGAGGTACCAACCTAAGAAGAAGCAAACCTTGGAGCTTCTGAAAGCATGAGCCAATAAATTCCTGTTGTTAAGTCAACCCATTGTATGGTTTCTGTTTTAGCATCGGGGAAACTAAAACAACAGGGGTCCTCAACCTCAGCACTATTGATATTTGGGGACTGATGATTCTTTGAGGTGGAGGCTGTCCTCTATATTACCGCATTTAGTAGCATGCCAGGCTTGTACCCACTAGATGTCAGAAGCAACTCACCAGCCAATCTGACAATAAAAAAATGTCTCAAAATGTTACCAAATATTTCCTGGGAAGCAACACTGTTCTGGTTTAAAAAGCATTGCTTTACAAGGACTTCAGAAAACCAATGAAAGGTTAGAATAATTGAAACTGTAATACAGAAGAATTGTTTACTAAGTAGTTCAATATAGTGTAAAAGAATGTATGTATAAACACAAGAAGATATGAGTGTGTGTATGTCTGCAAGCAATTTTACTTAATTTTACTTATACAGATAGAGTGCTTACATTATGTGCCTAGAGAGTGGAAACAAACACCAGGGACACAATGTAATCAGCCAATCAGCCTATCAATACTTATAAACACACATGCATTTATACACTCACAACCTATTAGGGATATGTATGCATCTTCCCTGAGTCAATTCTGTTTCCTGTGTCACACTGGTTCTGTGTTATGCTCTTGAATCTGTACATTTTTGAAGCTTGAGCTGAAACCTTAATTGCTATTGGTTTCATACTTTTACTAGGAAGAGAAGTCCATCAATGGATAATTCTGCTTTTCTGTTTGCATTTGCTCAACGTTCAGAATTTCCAATACCAAATTTTTTATCAACTACTTTTATTTTAATTTTCTTTTAAACATTTGTTCCATTGGCAGATATTTATTGAGGCCTGCTATATGCATCTCTATACTGGTTCCTAGGGCTACAGCAGAGAACACAACAAGGAAAAAAAAATATGGCCCTTATAAAGTTTCCATTCTAGTGTACCCAAGAAAATTTGTGAGGAAAGCTGCCACCTGGAACCACATCCAAATTCCAAGGAATAGCTTCTTCTTTGTCACTGATAGATTGGTGGGAATGGTAGTGAGGGCTGTGTGATGGCAGAAAGGTGGTAAGGAAGAGGTGTTTCGTGACCATATTGATTGGAAACACAAAACGAATAACTTCTACATTGAGTACTATGTTGGTTAATATTATGTGTCAACTTGACTAGGGTTTTGATCAAACACTGTCCTAGATTTTTTTGTGGAGGTATTTTGTACATAGGATTAGTATCTTTAATCAGTTGAATTAGTAAAGGAGATTACTTTTGATAATGTGGAAAGGACTCATCCAGTCATTTGGAGGTCTTAAGAGCAATGAACTAAGGGAATTCAGACTTGCTAGCCCCCAAAATAGTGTGGGTGAGCCAATTCCCTAAAATAAATTAATAAATTTATATATATATATATATATATATATATATTTCATTTTGGTTCTGTTTCTCTGGAGAACTCTCACTTATACAAGTACTATTTTTAGAAAATTTGATCCATTGCTAGAAAATTCAATATTGATTTCCTCTGCTGTCATGATTAATTTCACCTCTCAGCATCTGGTTTTGCTGCTTGTCTTAATATGTCAGGCTGCTATGACAAACACCATACAATGGGTTGGCTTAAGCAATGGAAATTTATTTGCTCATGGTTTGGGAGGCTAGATGTCCAAAATCAAAGCTTTGGCGAGGCCATGGTTTCTCTGAAATATGTCGCAAACTGGTGCTGGCTTGCTACAATACTTGAGGTTCCTTGTCTTTCATCTCTGCTCCTGTCATATGGCCAGCTCTCTCTCACTGTGTCTGCTCTTCCAGTTTCTCCTGATTTCTGGTTTCTGGTTCCTCCCTGTGGCCTTCTCTTATGAGGTCTCCGGTAATAAGGATTAAAAACCACCCTGACTCACTTGGCCACATCTTAGTTAATAATAGCATCTTCGAAAGATCCTATTTACCAATGGGTTTGAACCCACAGAAATGTGGGTAAAGATTGCAAACATGCTGTTTAACCATTTTATGAACAATTATTCATTGGGTCAGTACAGAATTGTAGAAGCTTCCAACTTCCTGGAGAAAGAAGGCAGATGAGCAGTCACTGGATGCACAGGTTGAACTTGTGGAGGCAGGCCGGCAGGTTGTTTGCTGAGAATCACTTTCAGAACAGTATTAGGTAAAGGCATACTGACTAAAAGGAGGTAGCTGCTTTGGCTGCAAGATCACAATGTTGTTTCTGAGTATTTCTGGGAAAATGGCTTTTAGGGAAGTTCTCTTTTAATCCTTGATAAAGAATGGAGTTTTCAGTAGATTCTTTTTATGGTCCCTTCCAGATTTAATGATCAATGATTCTATTAAACTTAGAAGCTACAAAGAGACATTGAGAATAGAATTCTCTATCTCTTTTTGTATGGATGTTTACTAACATGTGGGCTTGTACATAGGTTTTGCATCCTATTTCTCTGTAAGGCACATGGACCGTACACCTTTCTTAGAAGTGCCTTCAAAGAAATGTTATCACAGAAACAGCATATGCCAATGGCAATTATGATAGAAAGCTCTATATAACTGTCTTATTTTGCAGGGCTACTATAACAAATAGTACAGATTTTTGGCTTGAACAACAGACATTATTGTCTCAGTTTTATAAACTAGAAGTCTAAAATCAAGGTGTTGGCTGGCTGTGCTTTCTCTGAAGTCTGTAATATTCTGGTAGTGGCCTGGTGGAGGTCCATGACTCATGTTCTGCCTCTGTCACATGATGTGTCTCTCCCTATCTGCCTCCTACAGAGTCCAAATTTCCTCTGCTTATAAGGACCACCCTAATTCGTTTTGCATTCTAAGTAATAGCATCTTCAAAATCCTATTTACAAATGTGTTCATATCCATAGGCCTGTGGATTAGGGCTTGAACATGTCTTTGTAGGGGACATAATTCAATCCATAGCAATAACAGATGGTTTCAACCAATTAAATTTCCATGGTCACATTTTTCAAAAATTTTCTCTGATACATGCATACATGCATTTTATATTTCTCTGATACATGCATACATGCCTTTTACTTTTTTTTGCTTTATCAAATAATAAAAGATTCAATGTCAGATTTGTAGGAGGAAATCTCATACCTACTAACTATGATTTTTAGCCATATTACTTCAATCCATTCATAAATAAAAAGGCTTTTCTCTCTTTTACTCTCATACACACATGGACAGAGTCATACATTCACACATATATTCACACATATATTGGAAACCATGTATTTTCAGTCCATTATCCCCAGGTATATGTTGGAGTTTATGCTGAAAAATAATATGAAGCCACCGAAGATCACTACATGAACAAAATATTTTTACAAAAGTAATTTGTAAAATATACTTACTAGTTTCAGAATTGGACTGAAATGTTCTACAATCCTTTCAACTAGATTTAATACAAAACAAAATTAAATACAAAGTTAACCATAAATTTTAGCTACTGTCCTACTTCTTAAAGTTTTCCACCCCAAGCAATTCTAACATTACAATTGGAATATATAAAATTATTTACATTTTAATATTAATGTCAGCATATGTGTACTTTACAAAGAAAATGAAAAAAGAAGACATAAAGAAATTTTCCAGAAGGATGGAAATCTCAGAATTAGGAGCACACAACTACGAAAACAATTTCAATCAAATCACCAATTGACGTACTATTAAAACTAAGGGCCCTTAACTTAAAGAGTTGTCAAGGTCAAGCCAAATTTCTCAAAGTTCAGTTAAGAATGATTTTGAAAAATAACTTAAAAGGTGTTGGTGAGGCACAATAGAATAATCTATGAGTTTTCTCATTTGTACGCAATCATGAACATATTTATTATTGGATTTCCATGATCTTTTAAAAAACATCTTCAAAACATGGCGTGAAACCTCAAAGGAACCATTCAGTGAAAGCTATATTCCAAACTAAGTTCTGTGGATATGTGTACTTTTACACAGCTAGCAAGTGGTCTGCTGATGATAAAAAGAAAGGTTTACCTGAGCAATGATCAGTAGTGGGTCAGCACATTATTTTCAATTCCCATTTTTTTCGTGAATAACTCTCATCAGACAAGCCATGATACACAGTCTCTTTGATAGATTCTGTTATAAAGATAGGGAACAGTTATTCCTCCAGGCAAAACATGCCAAAGGAGGATGTATAACTGTAGCAAGCCCAGAAGGAACAAAAATATTTGCAGTGACTCAAGTTTGGCAGAAATGATCAGGTCATACCTGATTAGAAAATGAAGTAACAAATTGTGCATGATTTTATATTCCACTAAAATGTAATAAAAAATTTAAAATGAGTATTCTGCCAGCATAAAACTAGTTAAATAAGATTAATTAGGCAAGGCATTAAATCTATTTTATCAAACACATGAAATATTTCTTTCACTGCACAAAGTAAATAAAATATCATTTTTCTCTAAGAAATTAATACAGATTCTGTGCCATTCAGGAAGTAGATTTTCAAAAAATTATTCTGAATCTTTTAAGCCTACTAAACTCAGGACTTTCAGAAATGCACAGATTTATGAAGAAGATACCATCTTCAAAAACGGTAACTGAAGCTTTGTAATACCAAAAGCTTCCTTTAAATTTATTTAGTATTCCACTAAAGTACCTACCCTAGGAAAAAGCCTAGAATGTGAATTCTTCTCACCTGTAATTATGAATAAACTCTTTGCTTGATAAAGCATATCTCCAAGCAGTTTTTATGTAATCTTCCAACATATAAAAAATATTTCCTCCATTTCTATCCATTCTTAATTATTTCTATCACAAATCAGCTTCTACCTATATGTAATACCCCCAAAATATAAATGAAAATAAAAATCAAATGCAAAAATAAACAAGAAAAATATAGTGCTTTGACTGTGTATGTATGCCAGAAAAATATGTTCTTAAATATATTCCATTCCTGTGCATGTTAAACTATAGTAAGTAGGACATTTTAATGAGGTTGTTTCAGTTAAGGTGGTACCCAGCCCTATGAGGATGGGTCTTAATCATTTTACTGAAGTTCTTTATTAGAGAATAAAATTCAGACAAAAAGAGAAAAAGCCACAGGAAGCAAAAAATTGAAACTGAACCCAGAAGAGAAGGTAAAAGACCAAGAGATGCCACCATGTGTCTTTCCATGTGACAGAGATACCAAGGATTACTGGCAGCAAGCCCCATAATCCCATAGTCTTTCAGAAGAAAGCATCACCTTGATGATGCCTTGATTTTGACATTTTCCCAGTGTCAAAACTGTGAACAAATAAATTTGTTTTAGTTTCTTAGGATGCTGAAAGCAAATGCCATAAAATGGGGTGGCTTAAACAATGGGAATTTTAGGTTTACAGTTTGAGGCTAAGAAAATGTACAAATCAAGACTTCATCAAGGTAAAGCTTTCTTCCCAAAGACCAGCTGCCAATGATCTTTGTTCCTCTGTCACATGGTAAGGCACATAGCAGCACCTGCTGCTCTCTGTCTTTTACCCATGTACTGTTGATTTCTACTTCATGCTTCTGTGGTTTTCTCCCCTTCTCTTTGTATTCATACTGTTTATAAAAGACTTTAGTTATAGGATTAAGGCCCATCCTGAATGAGGTAAGTCACGCATTAACTGAAGTAGTCTCATCAAAAGATCCTACTTACAATGGGTTTAATTCCATGGGAAAGGATTACATTTAATAACATGTTTTCCTGGGGTACATGCAGCTTCAAATAACACCCAGTTGTTTAACCTAACCCATTTCAAGGTATTTGCTTAATAAGCATAAGGAACTAAAACAGATTTTGGTACCAGGAGAGAAGGGTTCTGCTGTTGCAATTACTGAAAATGTGGAAATGGCTTGGGAATTGGGTAATGAATAAAGGCTGGAAGAATTGTGAGGCACCTGACAGCAAAATCCTAAATTTCTTTTAAAAGACTGTAGGTAGAAACATGGGTACTAAAAGTAATTCTGATGAAGCCTTAGAAAAAAATGATTGTGTTATTGGAAACTGGAGGAAAGACAATCCTTGTTTTAAAGTGGCAGAGACCTTGGCATTTGAGTTCTGATGTCAGCTGGAAGGCATAACGTGAGAGTAATGATATTGGATATGTAGCAGAGGAGATTTCCAAGCTGTGTATGGAAACTGCAGTCTGGTATCTCATTGCAGCTTATAGTAAAATGTGAAAGGAAAGGGATAAGCTAAGAACTGAACTCCTGAGCACAAAGAAACCAGAACATGATGGTTTGGAGTCCAGAGTGTGAAGTGGTGGTTGAATTTGTATGTACCCAGAAAAACATGTTCTTAAATTTAATCTATTCCTGTGGTTGTTAAACCTTGGTAAGTAGGACCTTTTAATGAGGTTACTTCATTTGAGTTGTGGCCCAGCCCAATCAGGATAGGTCTTAATCTTATTTATGTAGTCCTTTTTAAGAGAATGAAATTCAGACAAAAACAGAAAAATCCACAGGAAGCAAGAAGCTGAAACAGATCCTGGAAGATAAGGAAAAGACCAAGAGTCTCTGCCTTGTGCCTTGTCACATGGCAGAGTAACAAAGGATCACTGGTCACCAGCCCCATAATGCCATAGTATTTGGGAAGAATGTATCATCTTGTTGTTGCCTTGATTTGGCCATTTTCCTGGCCTCAAAACCATGAATGAATAAATTTCCATTGTTTAATCTGACTCATTTCATGGTTTTACAGTATTTGCTTAGGCAGCCTAGGAAACTTAAACATAAGATTAACTATAACTTTGGTTAAATTTATGGTTGATTTAATTTAAAAAAACAGAACTTAGCTGAAACACACAATATATTGATTGAGCAGTTACCAAAAATGAAACAACAAGAAAACACAGCTTTAGTTTCCAGTCAATTTGTATAACAGGGACAAATTTTTTTTTAAAGTATCAACTATCTATTTCTGCCGTTAGTGGTAGATTCTTATGTTGACCTTTTGTAACTTAAGAAAAAAGAAAAGAATAAATAAAAGTTTGGTCATATGCAGTTATGCCTTTCTAGATGGTAGTTGTAGTTTGTCTTTGGACACACTCTCCCTCAATAATGTGTGAACGACTTTGATTAGCTCTTTGAAGCATGCAGTGATAATTCTTGGGAAGTCCTTAACTAGTAACTAAGAAAGATATGCCACTTGTTGTAATTGCCTAACCTGGCCTTGGAAAACATAACACATGGAGGTCTCAAGTAGTGGTTTTCCCTGAAGAAAGTAGTATTTCTTAAGATGAGTCATCCAGGGGCAAAAAACAAGAAAGCAGGCTTTAATCCGGGGATTGTAAGGACTCATTTCTCTTTCTAGTTCGAGGGATAAACACTGTAATCCGAGTAGTAGCAACGGGGTGAACTGGACTCGTGAAAAAAAGCATAAGCTGACCTTTGACAGATGGTGGGAAGCTGGAGGAAGTGGAGGGCATACTGGAGCCAAAACCAGAAAGGAATTCTAGTAGAAGAGGAAGAGTGAAATCTGGTAACTAGTTTTTGCATTTTTTGCTTTTATTTCTTTACTTTTAGCATTATTATTTCATTTAGTATTCCTAAATTTTCAATAAGGTGTTTTATTTTATTTTTGTCTTTGCACTATAGTCCCATTTTGGCTTTGCTTTGAGGAATGGAATGTTCATGTGTGTTTGTTGTAGGCAGGATGCTAAGGGAGGATGATTCCAGCTATAACTGCATGTAAAATAACAACATGGGAAGAGGACCACTGCTGGGTATTTTTTAAAAAATGAAAAATTATCCTCAGAGAAGCCCGGGATAGAAGTATCAAACAAATGATGACAAACAACTTCACAGGGTGGATAAGAGGAGATACAAACATTCCGGGGACAATTCAAAATGGACAAATTTGGGACCCTGTAAAAAGCAGAGACTTAGAACCATCACTAAGGGAGATGACCCAAGTATGCTCAATATGATAATTTGGGCATTGAGGGATTTTTTTTCCACTTAAAAAAATTTTATTGAAGTAAATCATTCATATTTGAAAATACACAAACAATAAGTGCATAGTAAAAGTTGTGAATTTACAAAACAAACATGGATAACATCATACAGGGTTTCCATACCTCATACCACTTCTAACACTTTGCATTGCTGTGAAACATTTGTTACAAACAATGAAAATGCTTCATCAAACTATTACTACTAACTAACTATGGCCTATATCTTACATTTGGTGTATTTGTCCCATAAGCCACCTAATTATTAATATCATGTATTAATATTATATATTTGTTATAGTTCATGAGAGAACATTCTCATATTTGTTCTGTTAACCACAGTTCATCTTCCTCCACAGGATTCACTGAATTATACAGTACCATGGCTTGTACAATCCATTCAAAATGCATAATCAGTCGCTCTCATTTTTATCACAGAATTGTGCTATCATCACCTCAGTCAATTTTAGAATGTTTTCAGTACTCCAAAAGGAATAATAAGATACCACCTTATACCCACCTATTGTTGTCCTTTGGAATTGATATACTATCTTCTTTGCCATTGCTGCAAAAATTTAACAATATCACTATCATTCATAAATTACCTTAATTGCAATTTTCTGAGAATCACCGTATTCTTAACACATTTTAAAGAACATTCTTATATTTATACCATTAACCACAATCTTCATCCACCTCCAAAATCACTGTTATAGTCCCTATATACCCTCTAGTTTCCTTTCAATTCACTTTTACATGTATAGACTACTCCTTTCAGCCACAATCACATTCATATATGAGTAGAGTTAGTTATCCTCAATATAATGTGTTACCATCAACTCTATCCATTTGCACCCTTTTACAATAAACTTTTTAAAAAATTCTATATAAAATTCTGTATATATTAAGCACCTATATACATTAATCTAACTCCTACTAACCTATACTCTAGAATTTACCTTCATGAGTTTACTCATTGCATTTAATTCATATTAATGAGACCATACAATATTTGTCCTTTTGTGTCTGGCTTCTTTCAACATAATGTCCTCAAGATTCACCCATGTTGTCATATTCATCCTGATTTTATTTCTTCTTAAAGCTGAATAGTATTCCATCGTATGTACATACTACATATTGTTTATCCATTCATAGGTTAATGGACACTTGGGATGATTCCATATTTTAG
>JAQZBX010003572.1:0-64648 GCA_029593785.1 Cabassous unicinctus | reverse complement strand
AATATATTTTAAAAAAGCTAACAAACACTGCAAAATATAAGATCCAGAAAAATAGCAAAAATAAACCTTGCTTCTCCTCCTTTACACATATACTTGTGGTGCCATTTGTAGTACATGTTCATGCCATGCTACAACCTCTGAGGTGTCTTATCACCTCATGACAGACTGGGAGGAGGAAGTATTTCTGGAAGCATTCTTACATGGGATAACTAGCAAAACCATAGCCATACACAGAAGTGACTGTAAACCAGGTAAATATGTTTTATTAAACCCAAACTAAATGTATCCTCTACTCAACTTTTCCCTAGCTAGATCTCAAAAATATTCGTTGCCACTCCATTATCCCCCAACTAAAGGGTGTTAAGTATGATAGAGAGGGAAAGGTGGAGTGGAAAGAAATAGTGATCATAACTAATTGCTCTTAAAATATTTGCAAATTTATGAAAACAAACAAACATGGCCATGTAAATATATTGCTAAGGCCCCATCAGGGGCTCATGAATATAAAAAGGCCTATAGCTTAAGCTTCATTAGCTTACCTCTAGGGGTATTTTAGTTTCCTAAACTGCCTAAACAGATACCATGAAATGGTTTGACTTGAACAATGGGAATTTATTCACTTATGGTTAGAGTCTGGAAAAATGTCCAAATCAAAATATCATCAAGGTGATGCTTTTTTCCCAAAGACCAGCTGCTGGCAATCCTTGGCTTCTCTGTCACATGGCAAGGCACATGGTGGCATCTGCTGTTCTCTCCCTTCTCTTGCTGGTTCTGCTGTTTTCAGCTTCTCACTTCTGTGGCTTTGTATTCATTCTCTTTATAAAGGACTTCTGTAATAGGATTAAGTCCCATCCTGAATGAGGTGGATTACACCTTAACTGAAGTATGAAGTAGCCTTATCAAAAGATCCTACTTATAATGGGTTTACAACCACAGGAATGGATTAGATTTAAGAACATATTTTTCTGGGGTACATACAGCTCCAAACCACCACAGAGGGTAACTCATTTCCATAGAAAAATGAATAACTGGGAGTTTGAGATGTTTAAAAGTACCATAAAAATCCATGTGTCATGCATTTCTTTCCTTCATTCTTCTGAATTATTAGCAAAGTTGTATTCTTTTTTTCTGTGTTTTAATGTGTTAATATTAAACTACATAAGGAAAAATTCCTTCAGAAAACTATATAAATATTGTATACCATTCACTTTTTGAATAAATTGTATGTACTTAATTCTTAAGAGAAAAAACACTGAAGAATAGCAAAATCCTTTAAGTAAATGCTCTTTTGTGTTACTATGCAACTGCCAGTGAAAATCTTCTGGGCCACTGGGAAAAACAGTAAAGCAGGGATTGTTTTTATCTGTAGTATGCTGTGTTTCCATTCTGGGTTCAATTAGTCTCTAGGTAGTCAAAGTTTGAAAGATTATAAAGCGAAGTGTCTCAAATGATTACCTCTGTTATACCTAAACAAGGAAATGGAATCGTGTAGCAAATCCCTTGAATCCCACAAGTAAAATTATACCTAGTAGAGAGTGCTATAGATCTAATTGTGGAGACTGAGGGCAGAATGAAATATTATTTAAAATTCATCTTGTTACCTCTCAATAGAAGTATAATTAAAATTACTTTTCGTTTTTTATGAATTAAATTATGGATGTAAAGTTAAAAAAAATGTAGGTAATTGAAATCTCATTTTGTTTAATTCCTCATATGTACCAACTAACAACATCATGATAATTTGTTTATATAAGGGCTTGTTTTTTTTTTTTTTGATATTAACAATCACCTGAGACATAACAGCTTAATAGTTAATGATGCTATTGGAAGGCAATCATCTGTTCTATGTGAAATCTCAGCCTGATACCTTGTGTCCTAAGTACCATCTTGCTCTCCTCCTTTAGAGAAGCCTTGACTATGACTTACTGACTGCTCCGTGGATCCCTTTATCCCTGTAAGGACACATCCCTGGCCATTTGTGCATTCGGGATACCACCCTCCTGTTATTCTTCCTGGTTTGTTCCTCCTGACTGAGTCCTCTGGTGACCCTCACAGTTCAAGTCCATTGCCCTAGAACATGCAATGAATGACTACATTAGCAGAATGACAGACACACAAGCAGGCAGATGCACCCTTGTGAGAGAGGATGAAAGCACCACAGTCAGAGAAGCTGCAAACTGAGGAGGAGAGCTAATTAACATCAGCTAGTGCTGACAAAGGGGTGCAGGCAGGACTTCCTGTCCATCTCCTTTCTTTAGCTTCTAGAGAAAATCTCTAGTCCAGCAACAGACTCCTTTACAGCACTGTATACTTGGGAACTCCTAAATGATAAAGGGTGAAAGGCTTACTACACAGCATTCCTAAGACTTCCCTTGGGTACTAACAAGTCCTAACAAAGGGTTCCTATCTCCTCTCTACATTCTTAGTAGGGATTTATATATTCTATATAATCAGATCAGAAATAAACATATATATAGTATTTTGTTTTGTATAAAATAATATTAGCTATTGTTTATAATTTTAAAAAGTCTACAACAAGCTATATCCTTGTTTAAATTGCTACTGAACAGTAGCCTTAAAAAATAGAGATTTTGTTTGGTTTGACATTTGCATGTTTTTATGTAAACAGTTATTTTATAACAGATACCATGTCATGTATTTGAGGGCACGGAATTATTGTGGCAAAAGAGAGAAAAATATTTCTTCTGTAGGCCAGCATAAGAATGATACCACAACATTTCACTCTTCGTACCTTTGCAGTCTAGAAAATAGACTGAATATATTATCCAGAAGCTCTCTCTTAAACAATTAACTGTGATAAATTATTTATCAGAACAACATTCATTTCTGATGTATAAAACTGATGAAAAAAGATTAAAGTGAGTTGTGTATAAAACTAGAAAATTTAATTTTTTAAAAAATTCACAATTAGACGCAGAAAATACCTGGAAGCCTCTGTACTGGTTACTTACTATACTATTCTGGAAATAATACTGACTCCAGTCAGAACTGAATGGTAATATATATTCCTTAAGGCATTGTTAGTATGGCAGATTTTCAACCATATATTGTTAACAATCTGTACTTTATCACACCTGACAATATTACAGCCTGTAGGGTTATTTTTATTCATATAACAGTGTGAACCTGAGCTTCACAGAAAGAATAAAGCCAAACTATTATAGATTGAGTGCGTTAATAAATATTAAATGATAAATGAAGCTGAGTCTACACTAGATTCAGGGCTTGCAGGCAATAAAAGAAAATCTTCAAGTGGTTCTAAACAGTTACTGTGGATGTCTTGCCTTTTATGATCTGTCTTTGCCTCTCACCATTGTAGTTAGTTTTAAGAACTGGGCATGATGAAGTAGGATATATGACTTATGTTGCCAACTAAATTAAAAGCAAAGGAAATTTTAAATGTAAAACTAATTCTTCTCTTAGCAGGATAAATACAGTAATGTGCTTTTGGTAATAAAAGGTTCTTAATCACTCCTCCTCACCTACCTACTTCCTTTAAAAGAGAAGTCATGAACTTGATGTTGAATGTGAAAGCACTCCAAATGATATGCATTTCCAATTTTGTTAAATTTTGGTTTTAATGAGTACTTTAGTTACATCATCATGTTTGGGATGTCAAAATATGCTCCATGGCGAGAGTGCATAATGTATTATGATTAATAGGGGATCACTAAGTTAAGTGATTGTATGGAAGAACAAGTAAGGAAAACTGTTTATCAGTGAGAAAGCTCATGAAAAATCAGTAATATTGTCTTAAAGTCTGCTGTGGAAGACAAATTCTGACGTGACCACCAATGACCCTTGCTTCCTGGAATTTATGGCCTTGTATAATCTCCTTACCTTGAAAGTACGCCAGCCTACTGACCTACTGGTTCCTGATAGAATATAGTGAATGTGATGGGATTTGTGTGATTAGCTAGATAGGATAGTGCTTTCCATCTTGCTAGCAGACAAGGAGCAAGTTGCCGTTTTGGCCTAGGGCGAGGAACTGAGGGCCAGCAGTTCTACAATCCTCAAGGTACTAAAATTCTGCCAACATCAATGGGAGCTTGACAGCTGATCCTTCCCCAGGCAAAACTTTAGATGAAACCACAGTGCTGTCTGACACCTTGATTGCAGACTTGTGAGATACCCTAAAGCATAGGACATAGTTAAGCTGTGTCCAGGTTCCTGACCTCAAAAACGGAGATAATAAATTTATGTTGTTTTATATTGCTAAATTTTTGGTAATTTGTTATGCAGCAATAGAAAAGAAATACATAGGATATATAAAATTCTCTGAATATGTTCACAACTCTGTAGCTGAAACTCTAAAATCTGGTGTAACCTTTTGTTTTTGTATATTTCTAAATAATGGTATTCTAGAATTAGATGCATTTTGAAAATCTGATATAACATTTTGTGTTTGTATAATTCTAAATAAGGATATTCTAGAATTAGCTTTTCTTAAAGTTGAGTGTACATAAGCCAGAATAAGGACCTGTTAAAGTGATAGGGGATTTGCATTAAAAATACATCTAGGGGGAGTGGATGTAGCTCAGCTCAGTAGTTGAGCACCTGCTTCCAATGTATGAGGTCCTGGGTTCAATTCCTGGTACCGCCTTAAAAAAGAAAAACAAACTTGTAGTTTTAGACAGTGACAAGGCCAAGCAATATCTCTCTTTATATTTGGCTATCCAGATATAATGGACACATTGTTAGATGTGGTCCAGTGCTGTGTTGATTCATTAAAACATTATTTCTCTTTGAGCCATTAATAACACTATATGTGTTTAAGGCATTTTTCTAAATTAGAAAAAAAAACTTATATGAAACATTCTTTATAGAAATTTGTAAGGTTTGGATGTGGTACTCTCTGTAAAGTCAACGAATATCTGTGCTACAGTGCTCTTCTTACCGTGGCATGTGCTTTTGTTATGTTCTTGCCTCTCTCTGCCATTTCTTTTGTGTGATTTTATTTATACTTGTTTACAAATGAACTGCCACAAAGAAACCAAAGAAAAATATAAGGGTCACTCTTAAAATACAAGTTTTATAGTGGTCATGCCTCTTCAAGGAAGTGATTAGGGAAACAGAAGAGTAAAGATGAACAAGCAGCTAGGGGTTTTTGGAAGTCTTTTAATATTATGAAATGCATCATACACCTAGGAAGTTAAACCAACAATTGTATTAAGAACAGTTGATAGAAAACATCACTGTACCAGGAGTACTTCTCCATTGGGAATAAACTGTAATGACTCTTATTTAGCCCTGGTTCTACTATATTCCAATTTCCGGGTATACATCCTTTGCTCTAAATGGGTGTGTCTATATAGGGTTTTTAAATTGTTGTAACAATATATTCTTGTTTAAGGTAAACATAAGGAAAAAAACGTTTTTTTTCTTCTTCCCTTCCCTTCTCTCCCATCACCCCCCCTTCCCATCCCTTCTTTTAATATCATTTCCACTGTTTCTCTCAACCCAAGTCTAAATTCAGCTCTATTCTATACCTCACTGTATCAAGCTCAGGACAATGGAAAAGAAAGTAATTTTCTTCTTGACTAAGTTCATCTAATTCAAAATTTGAATGTTCATTTCTTTTTTAAGTAATCAGGAGATAAGTAAACTTAAAAGCTTTATAGATGCCGTTTTAGTATGCTGTTTAAAGTGTTTTATTCTTTTTGCTAAAATTTGTGATTTGTTTTTCTGTTTGTTTTTTTAACAGATCATCAGAAACTGGAAAGGGAAGCTCGAATCTGCCGTCTTTTGAAACACCCCAATATTGGTGAGGAACTACTTTCAATGTATTTTAAATGTTAATTTAATAATCAAGGATATTTGCAACTGTTAATAAATAGCTTCCTAAATTTTGGCCTTTGGTTACATTTGATTATTTAAAGTTTTTGTTTGTTTGTTTGTTTCAGTAAGATTTTGAAGCTGCCATGGAAAACACGAAATGTCTCTATGAATTAAACTAACCTCAGTTTTTTGAAATTAAATACAGAAGCATTTACATTTAAAAAGAACAAAGATGACTATGTTAGTTTGATCAATAATGTACATTTCCTATTGTATTGAAAATTGATTATACATAAACCAGTAAGAAACTTAGTGTAATTTAAACACTAAGTATATTAGGTAATCCCTGGTTATCTTATTAGCTTTATTTTAACTACATATTTTGGAGTTTTCTACATGAAACTAATTCAATGTCATTAGGAAAGTCACACAGCATGTTTTTCCCTCCATTGCCTTGTGTGTAAAATGGAAATGATAATCCTTTAATTTGAAAAGTAGTTGTAAAGGTAAAAATGATGTAAATATAAAAAATATTTTTGAAAAGATATATATTTTTTAAAAAGATAGCAGTTCTATAAAAACTAGCACTTTAAAAAATATATCAAATATTATTAGTTGAATAGTGCATTTATGTATCTTTAAGGATTGTTCAGCTGTTGATGAAGTATGAAGAGACAGGACTTATGCCATTGTTTTAGTCAGTTAAATTATTTTTCACCTATCATGTAGAGAGTTTACTTTGTAATCTTTGATGCTATTTCAGAAACTAATAAAATAATTTTAGAATGTTATTCCTCGTGAATTATAAAATAGCATGATAGCTTTCAGAATTAAAAACTGAATGAATATAAGAAAAATAGAAGAAATAAGAGAAAGAAAAAGAAATATACATCTATGTATATTTATTAGATTCTGTGACAATGGTTTAGATTATTTCAGATAAATGTTACTATTCTAGCTCTCTGAGCAGTTGTAGTGTCCGCCAAAGTGTTTCTGAGTTAGTGAGAGAAGGGAGTGATAATGCAGTAGAATTTGCCAAATCATTCACAGAGAAGGTTTATAGTTCAAGGAGAGGAATCAGAAGGTTTTCTTTTATTTTTATGTGTAGGACCATTCAATTTCTAGACCTGCCATAAAGTTTTTAGTATCCTGCATTTAATGGGTACATCTTGGGTTCTTAAGATAATGAATAGACTCTACCAAGTAAATCTGAAGTGTAAAGAGTCTGCCAGCTGTCTAAAAGAAAACTTTTGGTTTGGGGAGAGAACAGAACAACTCTGAAATATAAATCTGCCTCTTCAGAAGTATTTCACTCTAAGCAACATCTTTTGGTTGGCTAAAGAGAACTTTCAAAATATGACCCATTGTAGCCCAAAGACTAGTTTTCTTGCTCAGGTTTAGATGAAGTGTAGTCTTTGTCTAGCGAATTTGCAATTCTTGGGAGGAAGAGAGAATTGAATTATTTGTTTGTTTTATTATCAGTGTCCTAGGAAATTCAAGTTTTTAGATAATAACACAAGTTGCCCACATATTCTCCAGGAGACTAAAGATAAAACATTCTAAAGACGTCTAAGCTAAAAGAAAACAATTTTCATTTTGACATCCTATGCAGAAGAACCTTATCAGGAAAAGGGAACACTTGTACACTGGGGCAAATTCTAAAATTTTTGTGACCTTGGCAACATCATCAATAGTCTCTGACATGATGTTTAATATTTTTCAAGGGTCTAAAGCAACCTAACATCACGACTCCTTGGTGGCCTCACTTGAGATTTTCCTCCTTTTCTCATTATTTCAGGAGTACAAAATGAACTGTGGAAATTACACGTCCTTAGACTGTCAGACTTATTTCTAATTACAAGAGAGATTTCTAGTATTCCTGGACTTTAGGGCATAAATTATAAACTTTAAAGACACGATCTCATTATAACACTGACAAATTTACCCATATCTTACTGTACTAAGAATCCAGCAAAGAATAAAACAGATGAATATCACTACACTCATGGAGCTGGCATTTCTGCAGCAGGGGAGACAGGCAATAAACAAAGTATAGTATGTTAGATGGTGATGATAGCTGAGAAGAAAAAGGAAAGCAGAGAAAGGAAATAGAGGATTTTGAAGGTTTACAATTTTAAATAGTCAGGGTCTACTTCATGGAGAAGGTGAAACTTGAGTAAAATTCACCTAAAAGACAAGAAGAAACCAGTCACTTAACTCTGGAGAAAAAACTTTGCAGGTAGAGGGAAGAGTCTGTGTAAAGGCCCTGGGCAGGAGCTTGCCCAGTAGATTCCATGAAAGCTTTTTTCCTAATTGGAGAAATGAGGACAAGTTAAGTTTCATTTTATCTTAATTAGTGGGTCTCCTTCTAATGTAACCTGTCAGGGTTTGTTTTTATCCATGTAAAGAAAAATGATTTTTTTAAAAATGGTAACAATTTTCTTAAAATAGTAAGCAGCAGCAAAGAAGGGATGTCTTAATAATAGATGCAATAAATGCGTGTTTGGAAGTAGAGGCTAACAGTAGAATGTAGTGGACAGAGTACTGCTCTTCCTTATGAGATTATTGCTTCTAGTTAACAGTTTCATGTGCATCACTAGCACTTACAGCACTACTGGTGTTAACTTCAGCTTACATAGCGAAAACAGCATTTTCTTGATTTCCTTGAAAAAGATATACAATATCTAAATAATATAAGAGCCTTTTTCTCTCCCTCCATTTTATTATTTGGTTGGTTTTTAAAGATCTGCCAGGTTTAGAAATTCAAAGAAGGAAATACTATTTTTGACAATTTTTCCCCTGTGAAAATCTGCTTGTTACATTTTTATTTTTTTATGTATCTTTCTCTTGGCACAGAATCAATAATGAGAATTTGCATCAAGTAAAATGTTGCTCCCCAAGAAACATATTTTTAACCAACTAAAAGTGATGATGCATTAAACCGCTTTATTTGGTGGTATTTTTTTTTTATGTTTTTCTGATTTATAAAGTAACATACACAATAGCAGAAAATTTGGAAAATATAATGACGCATGAGGAAGAAAGTAAAATTGGCCTCAGAGAGAACAACTTTTAATATCTTGTTGTAATCATTTCAGCCTTTTAATGATAAATTTTACATATATGCCCCCCCCTTTTTTTTTTTTTTACAAATTTGATACAACATTCTCATATGAGCATTTCCTGCCTCTTTAGATATAACATGGAAATATCATTTTTAATTGTCTCATGCAACAAAAAATTGCTTGTGTAGCTGTTGCCAGGCGATCAAGCAGTGATCAAGAGGGACAGTATCTTTGCTTTCTGAAAGCTCTACATCCAGGTGGAAGGAGAAAGACCATAAACAAATAAAACATCATAGTCATTTCACAAGCATTAGTTCTATGCAGAGAATTATAATAGAGTGATTTGATACCAGGGGACTGGATGGCTATTTTAGAGTGACTTGTCGAGCAAGGTATGTTGGGGAGGTCACATTTAAACTGGCACCTAAGTAGCAGGAAAGAGACATGCAAAAACTCAGGGAAATCTATAGAGACAGAGTGGTTCTGTAGGGCTGCGAAAGGATAGAGAGATTGAGAGGTGACTGCTAAGGGGTAGGGGTTTTTTCTTGTTGAGTAATGAAAGTGTTCTAAAATTGATTGAGGTGATGAATGTACAACTCTGATTACACTAAAAGCCATTTATTGTACACTTTGGATGGATTGTATGGTATAGGAATATATCTCAATAAAACTGCTTTGAAAAAAAAACTCAGGGAGAAAGAATTTCAGAGGGAGAGATGAATGCAAAATCTTTGATCTGGAATGAGCTTCTTTTATTTAGGGGAAGAGTGGGGAGACCATTGGGTGACCTGCGGTGGGTAAAAGGAAGAATGACCTGACATATCAGAGTAGGAAGGTGCCAGAACTAGTAGGGTTTTGCAAACCAGGGTAGAGGGAGTTTGGGCTTTATTCCAAGTACAGTGGGAAGCCAGTGGAAGGATTTTAAGCAAGAGGATGTCATAATCTGATGTCTGATGTGTGTCAAATGAATTGTAGTCATGTGAGCAGAATTAAGGATAAGAGTAAGTGCTCCTTCAGTCCATCAGGATCTAGTGGTCATTGCCCTAGTGCCCCTTGTTCGGTCTTCCTTGGGCATAGTTCTCTTCTGTGTGGTCCACATAGCCCATGAATAAACCCCATACATTTTTTTGTCTCAAAAATTTGGGGAGTACAGGCCAATTCATTCACTAAGTACCTCCCTCCTTATTCTGCCTTCAGGGCAGCTAGCTAGACAATTTATGTTTGAAACCCAAGCTTGAAAAATATGAGTAACTCAAAATTAGCATTAATGTGTTGAGGCAACGTGGAAAGAACATCTTGCCTTGTGCCTCAGTTTATTAGCTTACTGTTGATCATTATGTGCATCTTTTATTTTAATGAAATGCCTATTTTTCCTTGAGTTATAAACACATTTGTGATAAAACAAATAGCTTGAGCTACATCGAGATATCTAAATAGTAAGGGAGAATACATTTACGTTAATACAATATTTGAGATAATAGACAGATTCTCCTCAAAACTACTCTATATTTCAATATAGCTTCCACCTGTTTTTGTGCATGATCTTTGATAGGCATTATTACAGAGGAATTCATTTAAACCTATGGTGAAGGGCAAATAATTAAAAACATTAAAGAGAAACTAGGGAAATATGCAAAAAATATTTAATCCAACTACATTACTCTGAAAAGAACTGGGCTAGGAAAGGAAATGAGAACATTATTAAGAACTTTTTATCAGGCTCATCTGATGTCCCAAGCAAGAAAATATACACTTATGAGCTTTTGTTTGTGAAGGGAATGATATTTGAGACAACTTTGCAGTTGGTGGGATGATAAATTCTGATGCTGGACTATCCCGTTTTCTGAAGACCTTTATTTATACTTTGTGTAGACATTAGAAAAAGCAAGGTAGTCTTGAAAATTTGAAGAAACATTTATATGTGTAGATCGACAGCACCCTTGTAAGGTGAGCCTTTACTGATGTGGTTCAATGAATCTCAGTAACTAGAGATTCAAAAGAAGGACTTTGCTATCTACTGGACCTCTCATACAATGAATTAACTTTCCTGGGATCACACTATGATACCTTAATGATTACCTTCTTCCTACCTGCTTTCCTAACCACTACCTCTGAACACATAAGCATACTCATTCATACATTATTATAAGGCTCAATAGAAAATGAAAGATATAATAATAATGGAAAATGTAATAGACACAAAGACCCCAATATGTTCTGCTTCTGTCACTGGTGTGCTTGTGAACTGCTGAAGCACTCTCATCTGTTCCCTATGCTATACTTGCTCTACGTGTAAAGCAGAGAAAATATTTACCTTTTTTTTTTTTTTCTCTTCCAGGAATCATTAGAGAGAATTAGATAATATGTATTTTATCATTTTGGTGAGGAGTTAATAAACTTTGGAAACTAATTAATTTAAACGAATAACTGAGTGAATTATTATGGGGCAATACTTACCAAGTACTGCCTAAGAGATTATTTCTTAAAGTTTAGTAGTTTCTTCTTGAAAGATATATACTGGACACTGCACAAACTTATTTCAGGAAGTTTTATTCTGCTGAATCATAATATGGACGATAACAGGGTTTTTATAGATCATCTGGTACAAGCTCCCATTTCTTTTTTTAATAATTGAGGAAACTAAAATTTTCTGAATCTCTATGACTTGTTCAAAGTCACAACTCTTTAATGTTGATGACCTAAATTCTTGATTCCCTCTATATAAAGAAGTCTTGATGTTTAGGAAGCCTAACTTGCACCAGAAAGTTCAAAAAGGTGTTGATGTTCTCTGCTCCTTTTCAAAGAGAAGTTTGAAATTGTTTTTAGTTTAAATCATTTCCTCCCCTCACACAGAATAAACATTAAATTAAAAACTTCTGATACTGATACAGGGAAAGAAAGCTTTGTTACATTTAGAAAGCATAAATTAATAGCTACCTACCTTTTATATTAACCTTATTATGAAATGGCTGTGTTGCAGGGGGATGCACTAATTGAACAGGATTTATAGTTTGTCATATATAATACATGAAATTCCACACTCAGGCAGAGATTAAAGAATATCCAAAACCCTTTTTACTTTCTATATAAGCAGGTTTCCCATGCCTATGAATAATAATGACATCCAAGATTTGTATAGTTTTCTTTTCCCAACATGTAAAATGGGAAGGGCCTTTAGGAATTAACTAAATCCAACCTCAAGTCTACAGATAGGGATTGGAAGCTTCAGTAGTCAAGTAATCTGCGCAAGAGTACACATAGATTTCCACAGAGCTGAAAAGTGGACAACCTGCATATTACCTCATTTGCATATGTTGTCCCTTCTTTACCCTGACCCTGGAAGTATTATGTCATACCATAAAAGTAATATTTCAACCACAATCTTAGATATTCCTGATATTTGCAAAAAGTCTTTGGGTCAAATATCATCCATCTAATTTTCATAAGACAAAAGTAAGTCTTTTTTTTTTTATTTTTTATTCTTTTGTTTTTAACAGGTGGCTTAATCCAACCTACAAATTTCACCTTTGTGTTCTATTCTGCATACAGTGCTCTTTCAAGTTCCTCAGCATCTATAAGAAATCAGTCCAGTCACATTGTATAAGCCTAAGCTCAATTAATATTAATCTTAAATGTGCCCAATATTTACTTATCAAATGATTAAATTGCCTTTACATGTTTATTACTATAATATTTCAGGTTTTATTAAATATATGTCATTGAATTGTCTTTGAACTCTTTGAAGAAAAGGGTCAGGAAAGGAGAACAGAGTTAGTGGAGAGTAAATGTTAATTGGTTTGCTGAGAAAACAAAGTTAATGATTTTCCTAATGATAGTCAAGTGTCTTTTTCAATGGTGTGGGAAATTCAACAGCATTCTAAGAAAGTGATACTTGCAGTTTTTCTCTATGTCTCCCATTATTTCAGATTATGCCTAATATTCACAATGAATTGTAATTACAAAAGAATTATTAATTCTTATTGCTAAACTGCTTTCTATAGTGACTCTTTAGCAGATAAAAGGTAATTTAACACTGCTCAGGAGTAAAAAGCAAAGTGTTCTTGCTTTATTGTTCACCTTTTATTTGATTAAATCATCCTTCTTTATAGTGATTATTTGTGTCAATGCTAAATTACTTTTCTTTAGACTACATTACTGTCTGCAGAAGTGATTATCCTTTCTTAAATGTGAGAACTGCATCAAAGAGAGTTTTTTCCAACAAATATTTTTAGAAACTCTCATTGTCTTTGCCCCTCCCAGATGGCTCCCTTGTCTGTTTGTTCATTGTTTTTGCTTGTTGTCTGCTTATTTTTGCTCGCTGTCTGCTCATTGTCTGTCTGTTTTTTCTTTAGGAAGCACTGGGAACTGAACCTGGGACCTCCCTTGTGGGAGGCAGGTGCTCAATTGCTTGAACCCCATCCACTCCCTGCTTGTTTTGTTTTTGCTTGTTCTCTGCTAGTTGTTTGCTTGTTGTCTTCCTCATTGTTTTTTCTCATTGTCTGCTCATTGTTGTGTTTTTTTTCTTGATGTCTGCTTGTTGTCTGCTCATTGTTTTGTTTGTCTTCTTTAGGAGGCACCGGGAACTGAACCCGGGATCTCCCATGTGGGAGGCAGGCACTCAACTATTCGAGCCACATCCACTTCCCTCTCATTATCTTTTAACTGGTGAGTTTGAATTTAAGATCCAAGGTAGAACCCCCTAACAGAGTATTGGACATTTATAAAAGTTGATTACGCTCAGAATTATGTCCTAAACTGAAACTTGAAAGGAAAATAAGTTCCAAATGTTCTAGCCCCTTTTAATCACTAAAAAAGTATTGCTCTTTTCCCTTTCTTCTGGTAGCTTTGATAACAAATAATGGACTTACCGTCAGTACTCTTTTCTGTTAAGATCTGAAGATGTACTGAAAGAAAAAACAAACAAACCTTAGGTTGGAATTTCAATGAATTTTGTCACTTGAATTAATAATAAAATTGTATATCTATGTTAGCAGGCATGTTTCTGAGTGCTTTATGTGAATTAAGTCTTTTAATCCTCATAACAAGCAAATGCCATTCTTGTCTCCATTTTACAGACAAGGAATCTAAAGCCCAGAAAGATTACACAATTTAACCATGGTCAGACAGCTAGTACATAGTAGATTGGGATTCAATCCTGTGCATTCTGGCATCAGAACCCATGTTCTTTAGCATACACTGTACTGCTCCTAGTTGCTATATAACTCAGGGCTAGTCACACTACTTTATGATAAAGAGAGAAAATAATCTTTAAATTTTATGAAAGATTGGTTAATATGATAGTAGATCAAGATCCGTGCCTAAAGAAATTATGTAATTTTACTATTTACCTTTAGTCCTTATTCCAGAGGGGAAATGTGGTTAGTCAAACACTTATGTTAAATACAGATGTTATAAAACTAATTATATTTTAAAGACTATAATTTTTAGTGTCTTGTTAAAAAATTTGGCTTACCTTTAAGTATTCATATTTGACCCCAAATTATTTACTTTCTGTGCAAGGCAGTCTTTGATTCTCTTCTCTTATTGACCAGGAAGGCAAATAAAATATTTATCAGAAAATAATGAAGTTTTACGGAAGCAAACAACAATAATTAATGTGATTTTGTGTAACATTTGGCAAAACAAATTAAAAGAAGCTATGGTTTACATTGTCGAAAAAGAAATCAGGATTGGATACTTATGGGATGATGAATTCTAAGATCAGATAAGCCTTCAGTTTTTTTGTAATCAATACATTGGCTATAATATATTGATTTACATTTTATTTTAGTAGCATATACACAGGAATATCAACTTAGAGTTTTGAAATAACTTTTGATAGTATGTTTTGGAGTTCAATTAAAACATTTGTTTCTAGCATTTTGTAATGCTATCTGTGGTTTAGTTTGGTTGAAAAGCTGTCATTTTAGAAGAGGTACTTCCATATTCCAATTATTTATAAATTTGAAAATAGGAATTTCTAGTCTTTAAAAATGCTCCACAGGTAGAAGTGTCTGCTTTGTGAATGTGATTTTTAGCACATTGGCTTAACAAAACAATCCTAGCTCTCAATGAGCTTGCCACAGATTTATATTTTTATTGCTTAGTTTAAAAGTCTGTTGGTCTATGCTGAAGAATAGAAAATAAATACATACAGTTATCTCACTCAATTTCTTCTTCTTTTTAAAAAAAGTATGTATATATATATATATAAAAATATATATATAGATGCATTTTACACCTCAGTAGAAACTAATAATACCTTTCTTGTGAAATAACAGAAAAAATTATTTGGTAAGATTTTGCTCACTGTATTGACGTTCAGTAGTTTTTATAGCTTAAAGTGTTCAAAGATTACTTTCAATTTTTAGTAATGGGTTTATTATATAATTATTTTAACCAAAGGCTTAGAATAAGAACAATTTCTTGTAGCCTACCAAGTTATTCAAACCAAAGAAGGTGGAAATAATTTTGATGAGCAGATTATTTTGAAGCATAAGAAATCTTCTCTTTCATTTGTTGTGTTCAGAAAATGAATAATTTTACTTACAAATACCCATGTGAAATCTTACATTAGGTAAACAGTTCCACTGTTGGGATATCTGCAATTAGTACCTCCTCTGGTATCAGTGGTTTTGCATATACAGGTAAATTTGTGTTGAATATTTGTAAAAAGGAAAAAAAAAAGGAAAAGCTCTCACTTTCATATTTTTCTAATTGAAGTGATAGAAACACAGTGTTATATTTTTATTAGCTTTGAAAATGTTTCTTAAAACCTTTTGAAAAATGTAGTAAAAGAAATTGATTTAATGTCTTGCCATGCATTTTTTCCTTCTAATTTATCAAAAGATCATTAGATGGAGTTTTCTATATTCACATTTAATTTTGGAATTAAAGAAACTTATTCCAGTCTGGGAAAAAATAAAATGAAAGAAGAGCAAAATAAATGAATTTATCATTTCAAAGCTCTCTTCCATTTCCAAGGATTAGTGGCTTTGAGTGAATTGAATAGTGTTAATTCTATTGCAATTAAAGGTACTGAAAGGCTGCAGAGATGAATGAGGCATAGACCTTGACCAACAAGGAGCTCACAGTTTAAGAGGAAAGATAGTTATGTATCCAACTAAAAATACAATGTGCTTGCATACTATAATGAAGCTATTAATAAGGTGCCATGGAGCGCTAAAGAATAAGCTAAGAATTTTAACTGAAAGGCATTGGATAATGAACAGAATTTTGCCATAAATAAGTTGAGATTGAACTCAGCATTATTGAAAGACAGAACAACACTTGAAAAAAAAAAAACAGAAAAGCTGGAATGACTGGAGTATAAAATATGTGTTGTCCAAAAAGGCTGGTTGGGAATAATGGTGAAGAGACTTGACTTTCTATACTAAGGAATTTGATCTTTTATCTGTAGAAAATGGAAGAATTATTAAAGGCTTATTTATTTGATTCACCTGATTGTATCAGTTTCTTAGAAGGACAACTTTGGTAGAAAGAAACATAATTGTTTGGACAGAGGAAACATGATGAAAGAGCATTGGAAAGTCTTGAATTAATCTAGGTGTAAGACATTATGAGGTTCTGAACCATGGCAATGGAAGCAGGAATGGCAAGGAGGGCGAAGAAACCAGAGAAGTTGTGAAGGTAGAATAAGGAGATCTTGGGCAGCGCTTAAATTGTGGTGAATAGATAGGAGATTGCTCTGAGATTTGTTTGAAGACTAGTGAGATAGTGATCCCTTTAATGGTGAATAGGAAACAAAGGAGAAAAAGAATATGGGGGAAATTAGAAATTAGGCTGATATTGGAACATGATGAAATTAATTTTTTAAGGATTGGAAAATACCTATTTTAGGGGACCATGGGCAAAAAGAAAAAGTAGAAATAGCAAATGACACCATCCAAATCCCTAATTTCTCACATTTTGCCAGAATTTTCAGCTTCTCATCATTTTGCAGGACAGAAGGGGCTAACAATGACCATCCCCCCAGACTAAGAGTTGGATGCTGCTGGACCGCCAGTTTTGATTGCTTAACTTGTTCTTATGGACAAAGTCAAGAGCAATCTAGTTGGGTTGCTGCAACAATTCTTTTGCCTTACCATGGTTTAGCAATTCCAGAGTGCTCTTTTACCCATGTTCTGTCTACTAGAGTAAGATTTACTTCTCACTTGTCCCTTGTGCCTTAGCCACACATCTTTCATTAGCTTACCTCCTTTAATTTGGACATATCCCATCTGACTTGAATGTAGGACATCCACATAGTCTGAATATATATTTTGGAGTCATATACATCTAGAGGATAATGAAAGTGGATGAAGCCACCCAGTGGAAAGAGATTGTGAAGAGAGCTAAAAACTGAGTCATGAAAAATGCCTACTTGTGAAGGGCATGGTAAGCTTCTTTAAAAAAACAAAACAAAACAATAAGAACAATAATTTTCTTAGATGTACTTTAAAATATATTTTATATATAAAATAGCTAAATATTTCCTTTATATGAATAAAAGGACATTATATTTAGGATAGAATATTTGGAGATATAGAAAAAATATTGTGGCAAATGGATTGACAATAATAGCTCAAATGTGTTAATTTTAGATAGGGTTACATCAATTTTTACTCTTAACTATAAGGAAAGAATCAAGATTAAAAGTTTTATTCACAGGCTGAATTTGTTGGAGTTATTATGAAGTTACTATAATGAAGATAATTTTTTTTTCTTCTGCCAATTGCGATCTCTCACAGAATTTTTTATGTAAAATTTGCTAGTGCCAAATATACATTTAAACTTATTTGTTAGGAACTTTCCAAGGGAAGAACTGTGATAAAACATGGTTTTCAAATGTCATTCTCATATGTGTTGATTATTCCAATGACCTTTTCTTTTGATATTTCTTATAAAAATCTGCCCTTCTAAAATGAAATTACATCTCCTGATCACTTTCTAAGAATATAAGAAATAGGGACATTTTTCCCACCCCAGAAAACCAGAGAATCATTGATCTAAGACCGTGGTTTTCAACTTGGGGTGATTATGTTCCTCCTACCCCTACTCTAGGACATTTGACAGTGTCTGGAGACATTTTTGGTTATCAAAATTGAGAGTTTCCTTTTGGTATCTATTGGCTATGAGGCCAGAGATGCTACTAAACATCTTACAATGCACAGGATAGCTGCCCCCTCCATCAAAGAATTATCCAATCCATAATGTCAATTGTGTGGAAGTTGAGAAACCCTGATTTACAGTAAGAGTAACAACAATAACAACAAGAAAAGACTTAGCCAGACTTAATTGGTTGAGCAAGCTCTGGCACATATAATTTCCTTATATAAAAATAGTCAATTGTGACATTTAAATAAGGACAAGTGGGCAAAGACAGTTGCATAGTATATCCTTTGAACAAATGCTTTTAATCTATTCCTTTTAAAAAAAGTTGTAAAATAAAGGAACAATTTAAATGTCAACCATAAATAAGAAGATGCCAGAGATTAGACTTTTCCATTTTCTAAATTTTTTGAAAATGATATTTATATAATAAAGCAATTTTTATTTAAGATAAATGGAAAATTTATGAGTAGATAATAAAGAAAAAAGAGGAGTATACCTCCCAAGAGTCAGATAGAGATAAAAAAGAAGTAATTCCTCAATGAAAATAATTTCATCTTCATTGTAGATTGGCTATGAATAGGGATTCTTTTCCTTTTTTGGAGGTCATGAATTTTCTCTATCCAAAACATTGCACATACATACCAAATTTTTTAAAACCTTTGGAGTATTAACAGAGACCACCAAAACCCAAACATGGACCTTTGAAATGCAGATTTCATATTAAAACAAAACTTATTTTGAAAGAAACATAACAAAATGTCCTCTTACTCTTTAATATGACTCTCATATTAATCCTAATGACATTGTTTTTCATATAAAAAGGTTTACTCTGATCTATCCTCCTAACCTCTCATCTTATTAAAACTTGCATTTTGGAATGGGGATGCAGACTGTGGAAGAGAGAAACTACCCAGCTCACTTGAGAATTACACCCCAGACAAGAATTGAGCTAACCTCAGTGGGACTTTACATTATTAATGCAAACAAACAAACAAAAAAAACAAAAAAAAAAGAAAGAAAGAAAAGGAAAGAATTTGTTAAGAGAATGAATAATGTAAGGTTTAAGAAGAGCATCTATCTAGTGAAGAGAATGAACTACTTTTGAAATGATTCAGAAATACTTAATTAAATTTAAACATATAGATATTGTGCTGTAAGCAGAACCAATATAGTATAGACTGGTATGGACATATGCTAATTATTATCTTTGATAAAAGCTGTTAATCAAAACCAGTTTTATTAGACAACCTTGGCAAGTCTGATTCGTTACTTCACCCACTAAAAGGTAATGGAATGTATTTAAATGAAATACAATAATTAAGTCTTTTAACAGTTTTTAAAATAGGCTTTCCCCTAATTAATCTGAATCGGTGATATGTTGCTATAATATAACAGTTGAAATGCATCTCCTGATTTAATGAAAATAAATCAATGTAAGTCTATCAAAGTTTTTCTATAAACTAAAAAATTTATTTTGAGATAGTACATGGATGGATGTTTATATAGTGGTTATTTGTTTTTAATTTGGGCATGTTTTAATTTCTAAAGAGTGAAGTGATGACATTCAATTTAATTTTTTAAAATTTTTGTAGGTGTTTATAATTCATTAATTACTTTTTTTAAGTTGTCGGTTTATAGAAAAATCATGTAAAATTACAGAATTTTTCATTTACCTGCCCTCCCATGACCAGTTTTCCTATTATTAACTCTTTATATTAGTGTGGTACCTTTGGTACAATTGATGGAACAATATTATAGTCCATGGTTTACATTATGGTTCACTGTGTTGTACAGTATTATATTTGTTATTTTAAATTTATTCTACTAACTTATATAACTTAAAATTTCCCCTGTTAATCACATTCAAATATATATATTTCAGTGGTGTTAGTTAACAGTCACAATGTTGTGCTACCATCACTTTTCCATCACCCTAAACAGAAGGTCTGTATCAATTAAGCATTAACTCCCTATTCTCTACCCCAATTCAGGCCCCCGGTAAAATGTATTCTAGTTCCTGACTATGAATTTGATTTGGAATGTTTGGTAAAATTCACCAGTGAAGTCATCTGGCTCTGGACTTCTCTTTGTTGCAAGGTTTTTGTTTATTGTTTCAATCTCTTTAATTATTATTGTTTTTTTGTTTTGTTTTGTTTTGAAATCTCCTATTTATTATTGAGTTGGTGTGTTTCTAGGGAATTGCCCATTTATTCTCTTTGGGGTTTGTTGGTTTTCATGAATGTGTATATTCATGTCTTTTATGAAATTTGGAAATTTTTCTGCCATTATTTCTTTCACTATTCATTCTGCCCCTTTCTCTCTTCTTCTGGGACTCCCATGTGTGTTTTGGTATGCTTAATGGTGGTGTATCCTACAGATCTCTTAGGCTTTGTTCACTTTTTTTCATTCCTTTTACTTTCTGCCCATCAGACTAAATTATTTCAGTTATTTTGTGGAGTTCATATTATTTCTTCTGCCAACAATCTGCTGTTGAATCATCTAGGGATTTTTCATATCAGTTATTGTGGTTTTCAAGTCTTATAATTTTGTTTGGTTCCTAAAGATTTCTGTTTCTTTTTTCAGATTTTCATATTGTTCACTCATCATTTTCCTGGTATGCTTTCTCTCCTTGAGCATATTGAAGATCTTTTTTTTTTTTTTGTCTTTGATATGTACAAAGTCTAACTGAATTTTTATCTTCTTCCTTTAGACAGGCCATCATTTCTTGTTTTTATTTGTTGATCTTATAATTTTTTGTTGCACACTGTACATTTTCATATTTTAAAGTGTTAACTCTAGGATTTAGTCCTTGAACTATCTGTTCCTTAAGTTTTTATCCAGCAGGTGCTGTGACAAGAGTTCCTCAAGTACCAGGAGCTAACAAAACAACAAAAACAATGCAAAAACACCTTTCACAGTCTGCTGATTGGCTCTCTGCTAGATGGTGCTTCCCTTTACAGTTTAGCCCTCCTGTCAAGAGGATCAGCCCAAGGTGAACATGACCTCCAGGGTTTTTTGGGGATTTTTTTGTCATTCTTTTCTGAGACTGTGTCTTGTTCAGGACTTTTACTTGCTCACGGACTTAGGAAATCCCTCATTTACAGGAAATCCAATATCACCTTCTACTTCTTATGAAATAGACTTCCCCCTAATCCCAGCAGGGTTTTTTTTTTTTCTTTCTTTCTTTTTTCTTTTCCTTTTGTATCACTTAAAGCTGGTATTTCTTTGCCTCTGACTGCTTTGCCTCAATTGTTTTTTACACTGCTTTAGCTGTCAGCAAGCTGCTTCTGCCTGCAGAGCAGGTTCTGGGAGTGTCAGCCAGAGATGAGTTTCTTGTTTCAGTGTTTCTGGCTGCCACCCACTAGATTGGCATTGGTATACAGGGACCCCAGTATGTGCATACAGGCTACACTGCTCCTTTTGGAATAGGGCTGGGGACCCACACTGCTCCTTTTGGAACAGGTCTGGGGACCCACAGGGCTAGCTCCACACTGTGCTGGTTGGGGAAAGAGCCAGCAAGGGTACCATGAGCCTCTCCTACCGTTTTTAAAGCTGTGCTTACTTGATTCAGTACTCCCCCAGTTACTGCAACCTTTAA
This sequence comes from Cabassous unicinctus, assembly GCA_029593785.1. NCBI lineage: Eukaryota > Metazoa > Chordata > Mammalia > Cingulata > Chlamyphoridae > Cabassous > Cabassous unicinctus. Next base: position 43,072 of record JAQZBX010003572.1, on the reverse strand, counting down.
CTGTTTTTCTGAATTTTGATGAAGATGGATCTGCCAGTTTTTGCTAGTTGTTCAAACAGTCTGTTGGGGAATGGCACCCTGGAGTATCTTATCCTGCCATCTTGGTCAATTGGAAGTCCTTCCTGTTTAACAGAATCACTGTGGCTGCTGTGAGTCTGACCATGTCTCTCTTCTGCTTAGAAATTTATCAGTGGCTTTCCACTTAACTCAGGAAAATCCAGAGTCCTCACAATGACTGATAAGTTCCCCACAGTGATCACCTCCCCTTATCTTCCTGATCTTATCTCATCTACTCTTCCTTTCACTTGCTCTGCTCCAAGCCTTCTGGGTTCCTTGGAGTTCCATAGACATGTCTGGTGTACTCCTGCAGAGCATTTGCTTGGAGTTCTTTTAGAGGGTGCTGCTCCTTCCCCAGCCAGCAAGCTCACTCACTTTCTTCAGGTCTCTGTTCAACCAACACCTTCTCTGAGTAGCCTTCTCTGAGACTCTGTATAAAACCTTCCTCCTCCATGTGCACCACAGTTCCCCTGTCATCCTTCCTTGCTTTTTCTCTGCAGCACTTGTCTCATGATATTGTATATTTTCTTGCTGATTTGATTATTTTCTACCCACTAGAATGTAAAATTCCATGAAGGCAGGGGCTTTGCTTGTAAACTGTTGTACCTCCACTATCACATTAGGGCCTGGCATAGAGTTGGTACTCAATAAATAAATGTTGCAGGAATAAACAGTGCATGGGAGCATATATTTTCATTAAATTAAAGTTTAGATAATGTAAAGAGGAGCAAGCACTTCTATAACTACAAGAAAAACATATACATTTAAACTTATGACACAACTGTTTGATTCAAGTACAGAATTCATCTGTAGGCCTTTGTCTTCCTTCTGGCTAAAATGAGCAGCAATAGCATAGGTCAGGCCCACACCTAAACAAGAAATATAAAACAGGATCAAAATCCATAGCTTCTGTTTGGTTTAGCAGGTCAACAAACCACATGAGTCATTACCTGGTTATGCTGCCTGACCTTCCAGAATAACTTCTTATCTCTTAGTCGGAAATTCCCATTCTGCTGGCTGGACCTTGGCCAAGACTCCCCTTGGTTATCTTTGATGTGTTTCCCAAGCACCATGGAGAGTTCGAGGCATCTTTGTCAGGGGTCCTAGGGACTCACAGTCTCTCTTATTTGGCAGAGACCTAATATTGCTAGGTGCTTTCTCACCTTCCTGAGTAGTATTTTGGTGATATCCCAGGAAGCAGAACTGTACTATTAATAAGTGTCACCAGTTTTGTTCCACTCTCCCCCACCAGATTGCCTACTTATTCAGACAGGTTGGGTGAGATTCGTTCTTAGACATTTATGGGACAGCCTTAATTTGACTACGCTCTTCTTCAAAGCAAAAGCCTGCTTTTCAGATGAAGTTGCCAAAGTACTCAATGAAGAAAGAGGATTGGTTTTCTCTCACTCTCATTTCCATATTAGGCTTGTCCTAGTCCTCTTTGATTCCTTTAAAGGATACTGGATGCCCTGCTCTGATTCTGAGATTGGCAACCTGTTATTTAAATGCCCAATAGTAAATATTTTAGGCATTGCTGGCCATGCCATCTCTTTTTCCAACTACTCAACTTTGCTGTTGTAACATGAAAGCCACCATAGACACTATGTAAGTGAATAGGCCTGGCTGTGTTCCAATAAAACTTTATTTGTGGATGCCGAAATCTGAATTCATTAATTTTACATGTCATAAAATATTCTTGAAGCCTTTAAAACCATTTAAAAATGTCAAAAACATTTTCACCTTTTGAGTCAAACATAAATAGGTGGTGGGCTTGATTGGTAGATTGCCAACCCCTGCTCTAGAGTCTGGGAGACTTACTCTTGGACATTAAAGATCTTATGAATTCCATAATGCTTTGTTTCCTGAATATGGGAAACAACTTAATCTGTGTGTACTGGTCACGGGAGCCTGTTCTTGTATATTCTGAATCTCAGGAGAGAGAAGCTAAAATATCTGGGTGCTATGATGATCTACATGACTTTCTGCTCTTAAATTTCCTCTTATTCTGGAAGTTGGTGCCATTTTAACCCAGTTTCTGGTTTAGCTCTGCTCCAGATTCTAGGCCTAATGTAATGTGAAAAGCCTTACTTCTGTTGCTCAGTTTTGTTTCATTCTTGCAACCAATTTTGATGCCCACTGACTGGATTTTTGGCCCTGTGATGAGGTTCCAGATAGTTACTGCTCAGCTTTTCCTCTTCACCATTGGCCAATTTCCTGACATAGGTAACCTATGGAGTTTGGATTTGGCTTAGAGTTTGAACTGATGCCCCTTAACTGAAGTCAATTATTAGAGAATTTACAGTGGAAGGTACTGGACCACTGACCTTGTCTAATACTTATAAATGCTCGGCCTATACAAAAGCAGGTCAGCCCTGTGTCGATTTGTCAGATTTGTGACTATCTAAATTATGAATCTGACAGGATGTTATTTTTTTCTGATATTGTGAAGGTCTTTTTCTTTTTAAACCTAATTCAAAAAACAAACAACAAAAAACCTTGAATATACCAGGGTCTGTACCTCTTAAGAAGTTAGTAATGGAATGGTCTTAGCTGACAGCTTACTTTTCTAACTAACCAAACCTATTTTGACAATAATGGGCATAAACTGGAATGAAATAATTTTGATATAGCAGAGGACCCATTCTGTGATAGTACAGAAGAGAATATATTATATTTATCTTTATTTGCAAATATCTCATGAGGAGATTCTATCTATCCTTTTTCACTTATAAAACTAACTTGGATCCCTTTAAATACTATGCTCAGTTCACTCAGAATGGGGCACTGTGTGCACTTGAGTGAGTGTGATATTAGAGAGAAGGAGATACCACTCTGAACCTATTGGCCTTTACCAGGTATACTAGAAAAATTTCCCCTAGTGAGGGAAATAAGCAAAAGGCATGTAGGCAGAGCCAAATCCAGAAGGTTTTCAAGATGGTCAGTGCAAGGAAATGCTGATGGTCTGTCTGTGCTACTAAGTGTGGAAGATACTGACCCACTTCTCATTCACTTACTTGTATATAGATGCCAGCAATGAAGAAGAATTCTTACTTTGTGTTGGCAGCTAATCAGAATTCCCTGGCCTCAAAAGACCATTAACACAGTACTGGACTCTATTCTTGTTGCTGGTGATTGATACTGCTGACCTGGCTCTTGTTTTCTGATGCACCTCCTGTACCCTGAAGTTTGTCCTACAGACTTGAGGTTTGGGACCCTGAGCCCCATGCCTGGCTTTTCAGAGGGCCCTACTTGTGACCTGACTCTATAATATTTGCCTCTTGCCTTGGCCTTTCATCCACCCAACTCTCCAAGCTTTCCCCTGCTCCTGTCTCTCCATGCTAATGCTTTTGTCCTTTCTGGTCTTTTCTGCCCTGTTTGCCTCTCATATGCTGGAAGGCAAATTATCCCTTTTCATTGAAACATCACATTTTTAGCATGAATTTACAGAGATATATGAGAAATATAATGCAACTGGTCTTCTAAGAAAGATTTTCAATATTTTGATTGTTTTATTTCTATTCCTTAAGTTGTATTAAATAGAAATAATTCCTACTATTCCTTTGATTTCAGATGTATTTATTAATGATTTCATAATACTACTTAGGTGTTCTCTCTTTTTTCTAATTTTAAATTCTTGTGTGTGTCTCTTTTCTTTCAGTTATATTTAATCAGACTCCTCTGTTCAATTTGCAGTACAAAGACTTAACACTATGAATGGAACATTACAAACCCAGTACAAATTGTATCATGATTTTATTGATTTGCCAATAACAAATTTACTGCCTTAATATTTTTCTCCTATTATTAGAGACTCTTGAAAACTCTTCATTTTTGTAGATAGCAGTTTTTTCTAAAGTACCTTGAGAGAGTATGGGAATAGGTCATACTGTCTTTTAATATTGCAGGATACTCCAATGGTTATCTTAATGAGTGACCTGGTAACTTCAGGACTTGAAAGACTTGTGCCTCCCTGAGTGAGGAGCTGAAGATATAGGCAATGGAAAATACAAATTTCAATAAGTGTTATTTTATTAAACTAATCTTCCAATCAGTGTCAGCTAGCCAATGAAAAGGAGCTTGGACAATTCCATAGAAGGCTCTTAATGTTGCCATGGGTATAGTCCCACCAAATGTATGTTCCTCTTTGTCAAAGTGGGGATTCAGCCTGCAGTTATGTCTGGAGTAATGAAATCTTCCAGCACTCTATGGGAGAAGGAAAGTACAAAAAATCTTTCATGCCCTAACCAGCTCTCAGAGACAGCCTTAGGGAGAGGGAGCTATGGTTTCACAACTCCTTTATGGAAAAGAAAAAAACAAACAAACACTATTAAGGCTGGACAGTGAGCACAGCATTCTTGTGAGCACTGCACAAGAAAGAGAGGACAGAGAAACAGCCTCCCTCTCCATGCCACACCTGATCTGAATGTTTCAGCTTTGACACAAAGATTCTGAAGATTCTGAAGTAAGTTCGCTTTTAAGTAAACCCCTTGATATCAATTCAGATTTAATTCAGCCTGAGCATGTCCAGCACTGTCCACTTCTGATGACACCTGTATGTGTGAAGAAGGTAGGAGGCAGCAGGAGTGTTGGTGGATGGAAGTTCAGATAGTGGCCAAGTACCCCTTGATTTTCTGCACTCCTGAAAAGTAATAATTCCAGAATCCTGTCCATCCTTCACCCAGCTTACACCCCAATTTTACCTCTAAGATTATTGCTTCCTTGAGATAAAAGTGACTGTTTAGAGCCCATCCTGAATGGGAATCTTAATGAATGATTCATATCTCCAGGGAAGCCCCAAAACTAACTTGTTTCCTGATGTTTTTGGACCACAGTAACTCTGGGCAAAATATAATCAGGAGTGAGTTGCAGTATCAGAGGTTGATTCTGAAACATTCAGAAAATTAAGATTTCTTTAGTAAGATTGCATATTTTGGTGCTTACACACCAGAGATTGATTTATTAGGCAGGGAGAGGGCCCTAGGAACCTGTCATTATTTGTCTACTTACTTTTCGTTTTTTAAAGGAGATACCAGGGATTGAACCCAGGGCTTCATATACGGGAAGCAGATGCTCAACCACTGAGCTATACCTGCTCCTACTTACTTATTTTTTTTTTTTTCTTACTTATTTTTTAAATCAAGTATCCCAGGTGATTCTGATACAGGTTTTCAAGGAGGACAATTTACAAAGCATTGTTCTAGAGATGATGTTGTAAAGAGCTAAATCACCAGCATAGCTTTGGGCCAAGAACTTTCTATTCAACTCTGTAGACCACTAGGCTCCCTTTTATCTTTTCTCTAACAGGTTTAGGGAATAAAATCTAGAAGAAAGATGGATTTTTAGATACTAATAACCTAAAAATCCATTGTGTCTGAACAGTTAGCATAATTATCTTACTTGATTTTACCAGCAATAAATTGTGGACCTCAAATTTATCTCCACTTTTTGAGTTAATTCAGTAAATATTAAACACCTACTCTGTGCCTTACACAGATGAAGAAGTTGAATCTCAAAGAGATTAATTTGCCTGAGCTTTTTTAGTTTATGAAGGGTGGAACCAGGATTCAGATACATTTGTTTGATTCCAAAGTTCACGTTTCTGCTATACAAGCATTCTGTCCTTCACTTCCTCATCTGTTGAAGCCATGGGAGTGCTCTGGCAGCTGTATTACTTTTTATTTAAATAAAGTCCTAGAATGTGACCAACACAGTAACAAACATTGTTGACATGCAAGGGGCTTCCTACCTAGTTGGGGAAGTTAGAACATTTACACATGAAAATACTCAGCAATGCAAAGGAGCATGTAATTAAGTGCCCAAATTAGATATATAGAGAAGAGAGAGGCTCATGCTATGTGCAGAATATTTTATGCACTATATTTCCAGGTGTGAGTACCTTGAAAGATAAGGAGGGCACCAAGTGGCAAAAACCTGAAGTTGAAATGAGTTGGTTCTTGGGATATGTTAGGTAATCATCCTACATTTTAAAATGTTAACACACAATTAGCTTTGTAAGAAACTCCTCATATTCCCTTCTCAGGGAAAATTTCTGACAAAGAAGCACTCAGTTTCCATTTCTTCAGTCCGTTCATTTTCCATGCCTCTGAATTCAGGTCCCTGCTCATGTGTTCCAATGAAACTTCTCTCATAAAGTTTACCAACTATCTCCTTATTACTAAGGCCAGTGGAACCTTCTGGTTCTTCTCTTATTTGAGGTGCCTCTGTAGTTCAAAGTGTGAGTCACCGGGTTTGGCTTTATTACACCATTGTTTTCTAGATTTATCTCTAGCATCTCATTTTCAGTCTCCTTCATGAGATCTTCTTCGGCCTACCTCTTAAATCTCTCCAGGGCATCCATATTATTTACTGGCATTAATATGCTGATAATTCCCAAATATATTTTTTACAGTATAACATTCTTTCCAGGGACATTTCTCCCTAACTACTGTAGTATTCACTTGAAGACTATACTGCTACCTTTAAAATAATACTATGCATTAAATAAACCTTGTTTTATATCCCTGCTTCCACATAGCCCCCACCCAAACCTGCTCCTCTGCTTGTGTTCTCTGCCTCACCTTGCCTAAGCCAGAAACCTGGTGTCATCCTGTTCACGTCTGTTTCCCTTGCCAATTTATATAATCATTTAACAATTCTTCTTACTTCAACTCCTTTAAAAGCTTTAAAATGTGTGGGTTGGGGCTGGTACAGGGCTTCGTTTTGCAAATTTGCACAGAGCTGCTGTGTAGGCTAGCAGTGGCTCAGGTACCAAGTTACCTATTTACATATTCACATTCTCCTGAAAACTTATCTTATCTTGGCCTCTGGGATCTCATTCACATATTACCTTCAGGGTCTACCTCACAGAGGCCCACAATTAAACTGTCCTTGAATATATCACAAACTATGGCATAATTATGCTTGTTCATATGTGCATTGCCTTCATAATTTACTATGCATTTGATAATGTTTCTTCTGATTCACGATAAGGCTAGGTTATTAGCCACCTGAGAAGAAAAGTAGGTTAAAATATTACCTTTTAGTTCACTTGGAAAGCCCTACCCTTAATACCATTCTCTCCCTCACATGTCACTTGGATTGTCCTTCTGTTTCTCTAAATCACTCTTTTCCTAGTGGCTGAATTAAGTTAGGGGCAGATTTGGGGGATATTTGGAGAGTGCTTTCTCTAGAGATGCTTGAACAAGCACTGGTTAGGACCACAGACCTAATGAGTTTGCTTTTTAGAAGCAGGTACCTGCTTATTGAGGGTGAAATTCTGTTACTATTTCCTTTAACCCCACTTTCTAAGGCCATTTCTAAGGTCATGTTCTAATTGCCTCCTACCTCTAAATACACAAACTGTTCTCCTATGGTTCTGGAGGTACACCTGGCAGAACTCAGAACATATTGTATCCTGCACCTCCTAACGACCTAACTTTCTCCCTAGGGAGACAGCCATTGTAGGAATAACGTCTTAGAAAAGAAAATGATTCATTTCCTGCCTTGCTCTCTTATTATTCATGTCCTCACATTCTCACTACCACCACCACCACCACCACCTTTTTCTTCTTATACTCTCTGGTTGTCACTCTTGTTCTCATATTCATTCTCTTACTTTCACTCCTCCAACATCCCCCCTCCCCTTCCCCACACACATACACCTGCCTGTCTTACTGTCTTATAATCAGGGCTTCCCGTTTCTTCACCTAAACTTGTTTCTTTGTACTATGCCTGAACAAATGTATGGAATTATTTGAGTGCACTGCTAGCTCATATCTTCTGCTTAGAGGATTGAGAAATGAGAGAGTGCCTTGTGGGTCAGCCTCTGAATATACTAATTGGAAGGCATTAAGAGATAATGGTGAATGAAAAAAAAAAAAACAGATTTGGGGAAGGGGCATGGAGAGAGGAGAGCAGTTAAGGCTGGATGGGGACAGTTTCTCTTTTTCCTGCCTTTAGTCCCCAAACAGGTGTAAAATCTAAGGAACCAGTCCAAAGATTCTTGAGTCCCTCCATGAAGATTTAGTATTTTATTATTGTTTCAAGAACCTTTCTACTCTGGTTTGCTCAGGCAACCTGGACCTGTACAATAAAGACCTGGGAACCATCCTACAGATAAAACAAAACGAAACAAAAGCCTTGAGCTTTTGTAGTTTCTGGGAAAAGAAATCATTTTATATCTTTCTTGATAGATATTTTATATCAGTTTGCATTTAGATAAATGCCTCAGTAAGTTCTATAGATGATAGATTTCAGGGGCATCTCCTGAATAGTTGGATTTTTGTTTGTGTACTGCTAAAGCTTGTTGATTATGTGCCCAGACCAAAACAAAAGAATGCATTTAGCTTCTTCAGTGAGATTTCTGAAACCAAACACGATTGAAACCAAGAGAAGAAAGATAAGAGCCCACAAGTTTATGTTATGAAACTTACTAATGGGACTTTAGCTCCCTTTTATACTTTTCTTTCACTCTAGGCTGTCCTAGTCTGCTTGGTTTATTTTTCATTTTGAAAGAAAGAAAAAAATAAACAGTGTGATATGCTCCATTTTGGATGCAGAACTATATCAAGAATTGTAGGAAAATCATAGAAGATTACTCTTGCCATGCAAAATTGTTTTCATTCATTTATTTGTTCCTTTAACAACTTTTAAAAAATCGTCCTTCATAATTAAAATTGCACTGTTCTATAACAGTGCCTAGAAATGGTACTGTTCTCGGCATCTGTGATACAGCAGTTTACCAATCAGACAAAATTCCTTGCCAAAACTCATAAACAAAGATGAGTGATGTGTCAGATGGTGATAAGTGAGCCATGCAGGGAATTGAGAGAGCAGGTTTTGCAGATACTCACTTAGTGAGATGGGAGCACAGCTGGCATGGCCATGGCTGAGGGACAGCACACAGGCCAGTACAGCCTGCTGTGGAGTGAATAGGGGTGAGGGTCCTAGAAGATGCTATCAGAGAGGTCACAGGAACCTGTAGGGTTATTGGAGGGATCTTTACTTTCCCACTGAATGAGATGGAAGGCCTTGAAAGTTCTGAGCAGAGGAGTGAGCTGACCTGACTTCTCTGTTAAGAGGCTCACTCTGGCAACAATGTTTCAAGCAGACTACAAAGGCAAAAACAAAGTTTAGGAGACCATGTCAGAGGCAATTGCAGTAATCCAGGAGAGAATTGGTGGCTTGGATCACGGTGATGGAATAGAGATGAGGTGGTCATATTCAGGATGTGTTTTGAAGGTAGTGCCAAACGTATTGGTGGATGTGAAGTGAGTTGTCACAGATAGAGAGGAGTTGAGACTAATTCCAAGAAACTGGAAGGATGGAGTTACCTTGATGGCAATGGGCACATTTTGGGATGGGAAGTATGTTGTAAAGGGAAGATCAAAGGGTTAGTCACTGACATGTTAATTTTAAAATGCCTATTAGACCTCCAGTGGGGATGTAGTAGATCGTTATATTCCAGTCTGTAGTTGGATGGGAAGTCAGGGTTGGAAATATAAAATTATGAGTTGGCAGCATGGGAGAGGATGTGGAGAAATAGGAACACTCCTTCACTGTTGGTTAGAATGTAGAATGGTACAGCCTCTGTGGAAGACAGTTTGGCGGTTTCTCAAGAAGCTGACTATAGAACTACTGTATGATCCAGCAATCCCGTTACTAGGAATATATTCAGAAGAACTGAAAGCAAGGACGTGAACATTATTCACAATTGCTAAAATATGGAAACAATCCAATGGATAAACAAAATGTGGTATATAGCTACAGTGGAATACTATTCAGCTATAAGAAGAAATGAAATTGGGATGCATATGACAACATGGATGAACCTTGAGGACATTCTGTTGAGTGAATTAAGCCAGACACAAAAGGACAAATATTGTATGGTTTCACTAATATCAGCTAATTACTATCAGTATACTCATGGAAGTGTACTCCAGAGTACAGCTTGCTAAGAGACAGAATGTGAGTTGAGAATGGAAGCTGATGCTTAATGTATGTAAAATTTTTAATAAGGCTTATTGTACAAGTGTGGAAATGAATAGAGTTCATGTTAACACATTATAGTGAGTATAACTAACACTGCTGATATATAAATGTGATTGTGGCTGAAAGGGGTAGTCTGTGGACATAAATGTCAATTGAAAGTAAGCTAGAGAATAATCTAGGGACTGTATTTTGGTGGTGGATGAAGATTGTGGTTAATAGGATAAATATTAGAATGTTCTTTTATGAGGGGGACAGATGTGGCTCAAATGGTTGGATGTCCATCTCCCATATGGAGGGAGCTGGGTTTGATACACGGGACCTCCCGGGAAAAAAAAAAAGGATGTTCTTTTACAAAATGTTAAGAATATGGTGATACATGGGAAAATTACACCTAATGTAACTTATGGGTGATACTTAACAGTAATGTAATATTTTTGCAGCAATGGCAAAAATTCTATGGGTCAGCAATAGGAGTCTGTAAGGGTGTATGGGGATTTTCCTTTTGGAGTAATGAAAATGTTCTAAAATTGACTGAGGTGATGACAGTACAACTCTGTGATCAAAATGAGAGCTACTGTGTGTACACTTTAAATGGATTGTACAAAACATGGGACTGTATAACACAGTGAGTCCTGTGGTGGAAAATGGGCTGTGGTTACCAGGGCAAATATGAGAATGTGCTCTCATGAGCTATAACAGTTATATAATACTAATACAGGGTGCTTATAAGAGGGTGGGTTGGGGGAGGAATACAACAAATATAAGATATGGATTATAGTTAGTAGTAATATTTTGATGATGCATTTTCATAATTTGTAACAAATGTTTCACAACAGTACAAGGTGTTGGATGTATGGGAGCCCTTTATGATGTCAAGCATGTTTATTCTGTAAATTCACAACTTTTACTGTACACTTATTGTTTATGCTGTGCTCATTTCTGAATGATGTACTTAAATAAAATTTTTAAATTGTAAAAACTGGTTGTCAGCATGTAAACAGGGGTGACATTTAAAATATTAAACCACCAGTGTGTTGACATCAGAACAGATGCCAACCGTAACAAGGGTATGGCTGTACAGCTCCATATCAGCAGAGTACCAGTTTAGCAAACAACTGCATTTGCTACCACATCCCTTCTCACTTTGGCCATTCTCAGCCTCTTAAAAGACCAGAATAGGTGTTCAACAAATAGTTGTTGAATTAATGCATTTAAACTGTAAATGCAGATTACACATAAAAACCGAAAAGGTACGTAAGCAGGGCACACTTATTTTCTCATTTCTCCACTCCTCAATTCACATTATGCCCACTCTTTTCTTTTAGGGGTTAAATACAAATGCATTTTGAAAGTGCTAGCTTTAGAGTAGACTAGACCTATATTTCAGTCTTAGGTCTTCCATTTTACTACCTATGTTTGCAGGAATGAGTTGCTTTTCCTTCCTTTTTCTGAAAACAAAATTTGTGAAAATGGATCTAAACATGCCTCATATTGTTTTGAGGATTGGAAATTCCATATGTAAATGACCTATCACAGTGCCTATTATTTGTGGCACAGTTTCCCACCTGAATCATACGATTTTAGAGCTTGAGGAGATCTTAACTTCACTTGTGTTCTTAATAATAACTGGTCAAATCATTATAACAATTTTCATACCATTTCTATTGGATTTAAAACCTAATATTGTGGTGGTTTGGAGCTATAAATGTTCTTAAACTTGGTCCATTCTTGTGGGTTTGAACCCTTGTAGACAGAAACTTTTCATGAGGTTACTTAAGTTAAAGTGTGGCTCACTTCCATCAGGATGGATCTGGATCCTATTACTGGAGTCCTTTTTATAAGCTGAATGAAATTCAGAGAGAAAGCCACAAAGGGAGTCAGACCCTGAAATCAGTGTAACCCAGAAAAGAAGGGAGAAGTCAGGAGAGGCCACCACGTGCGTTGCCATACGACAGAAAAGTCAATGAACACAATTTCCTGGGAGACAGTCCCAGAATGCCAGTCTTTGGAAGACAGCATTGCCTTGATGAGGTCTTGATTTGGACTTCTCTTAGCCTCAGAACTGTGTACCAATAAATTCCCATTGTTTAGGCCAACCCATTGCATGGCATTTGCTCTACCAATGAAACTAAAACAGATTTATATTCAGAAATGTTTGGGCTTAGATTTATGCACACATGTACACCATTATTAACCTAGAGGAAGTATAAATGGTTATCAAAGGAAAAAAACTCATTTCTATAGTTCTTTCTGACCAGACTTGAAAAATCCAGCAGAAAGTGCTTTCTCATTCTGCATAAACTACCACTTATACCTTTATATATTTGTTTCTCATACTACCTCCAAGTGATGCCAACCCCTCACCTTTATTGATGAGCAAATATAGGACAGTGATCCCATTTCTTTCTTGCCCTGACTTTTCAGAACCCAGCACTGTACAGCATTATATAAGGATAATTGCAGGGCTAAGTAATTATGTATGTGTTGGATAAAGCAGAGACTGGCCTTCTAAGTGTCTGTCCTTGATACTTGTTTGTTCTGGGCAAATCTGGGGAGAATGCCTTGGTTACCTTCCCAGAGAGGTGAGAATATAAATTCCTTGAGGTCAGAGACTGTTTTGTTGACTGTTGATTCCCCAATACCTAGAAAGTTTCCTGGCATGGAATAGGCGTTCAACAAATAGTTGTTGAATTAATACATCGTGACAAAGCAATGTAGTGCTGATTGTACCCCAGTGTCATATAGAATTTTTAGGGAAGCAGACACTGAATAAGTATCTAATTTCTATGAATGCAGCTCTTAATTGATTTACAAATGACAGAGCTGTGACTGCTCTTATTGGACTTGGTATCCTGTTGCATCGATGTTGCTGGGTTTTTTTCCCTCTCCTCATTAAAATTATGGATTTTACTTACCAATTCCTTTCCCTCTACCAGAGATACAGAAAATATTGCACTATTTTCACAAAATCTCTATTTTGTTAATGGGTCAATATTATTTCCCCAGTGCTCTCTTCTCTTTGAAAGCATCCTTTCCTAGGAGGGGTCTCAGTCCCTCTTTTAAGTAGACTTCTTTTTCCATTTTGTCAGACAAGCCTGAATTAATACGTCAGAACCTAGCAGTGGACACGGCCATAATTCAAAACTGTCTTTTCCCCACAACACACAAGATGAAAATATGTACAGCTGCAGAGGTTCAAAAGAAAGAAAGAAGAACAGGAAAACCTTGAAGGCAGCTGTTTTGCAAGTGACACACTGGAAGGTTGGCAAATGATTTTCAGTGTTTTGTAGGATTCTGTCATGGATTCGACTGTGCTTTCTTGTACTTCTTGTCCTACTTTTAACAACAAATAAAGGCATTTTTCAGAAATATTTATTATAGCACAAACACAAAAACAGTGCCCTTTTGAATGGTTATGTGATTATACGCAAATTGAATGTTTGTTGCTTGCCAGGCATGATGCTAAATATTCTATATACATTATCTCATTTAATAGTCATAGCAACCCTCTGATCTAGGTACTTTATTATGTTCCTCTCTTACAAATGAAGAAAAGAGGGCAGAGATACTAAGCACCTTGCCCAAAATTACCCAGCTAGTGACTGACTGAGCTGGGACTGCATGCTGGACATTCTACTTGCAGAGCTGATGTTCACCTCTGCACTGTGTCTTTCAACCACAGCTATGGAGACCTGGGATTAATTTGTATATCTTGTTAGAAATAACAATTGCAGTTATGACCAAATAGAGTATGACATTAATTCCCCCTGAAAGTGTAATTTGATTATGTCTAGTAAACTACTGAATGAGTGTCTGATTTCTATGAATGCAGCTTTTAATTGATTGACAAATGACATTACTTGGAGCTTCACTGCTGGTATTGGACTTGATGTCCTGTTGAAGTCAATGTTGCTATTTGTTCCTTCCCTACATTAACAATCATATCCTTTGTAAGTAGCTTTCCTCAAGGAAATAAGTAAATGTGTTAACTATAATGTGGTAGCCTTTGAGTGGAAATAATAAAAAACCACATATAATGGGAGCTACCTTTTAGTTATTGCCCATAAAACTAATAGAGATATATAAATAGATAAGTAGGTTATTTTAAAAATTCTATGCATCTATATACATATATAGATGTATAGAATACCATGTCCATATTTAGTTTCCTCATATTGATGGCTTGCAAAATTCCTAGTACATTCTTCATTAGAATGTACTTTATGGTTTTATGGCCATATCATCCTGACTGTAGTCTTTGTATGAGAAAGCAACTATTCCACCATTTAGAGTAGATGTTATACGATACGAGCTACCTTTCTTTTTGAAAACCATAAAACTGACCTTATGCCTAGGAACAGATTATTTCCTTATCCTAGGGATATATGCACTGAACATTAATTATTTTGTGATGCTTTTCAGTACTTTGAGATTCTGTTCTGCTTTGTCACTTTCCAGTTCTATCTGAGAAAGACTTAGATATGTGAGCCTGAAATTTCTCAGAATCTGTTGTTTCTTCCTAAGTGTTCCTTTCAGTATGTATAGACTTTGAAAACACAGTCTAGAAGGTGATACCATTTAGTGACTGTATTACATCTTATACTTAGGCAGGATGATGACTTGCAAACCCTATGAGTACTTTTATTATCTCTCTTTACCTCCTTTGAATTTTTTTTGGGGGGGGGGGTTTGTGGGGAGAATGTACTTGGTTGACTATTTTTATATTGAAAAAATTCTAAGATGTGAAGTTGTATAGTTATGATTGGAATCTGTGAATCAATCATTATTACTAGTGAAAGATATTAATTCTAAGCTGTGGAGCATGAAAACTCATGCTAACACAAGAACAGAAAAATAAATAAGTTGTTTCCTTTGTGTTTTAATAGTTCTTCCTCTATTTAGAAGTGAAGCAAGGCTTATGTTCCATTGAGGTTAATGCTAAAGTTCAGAGCAGAGGAAAAGATTTGAGAAACAGAGAAACATGAGGACGCTTACTGTCAAGTATGAGAAGGAAGGTGCAACAGAAGATTGATAAGTTAATAGTTTTGGATTTTGGAAAGTTTCCCAATTAGCTCAGGAACCTCTATTTACATCATATAAACTTTGGATAATAAATAATATCAGGTGTAATTTTCTATAATTTCATATGCCAGTGTTCCTGAGAGAGGATCATAAATGCATATACTTATCCTCCTGATGTTAAATAATTTAGTTTCAATTACCAAAGCCTTATATTTGCAATTCCACCATTGGAGCCTTCTCTCCATTTACAGTTTCCTTGAAAAATTCCAAATCAAGTAGAACTTTATAAATTCACCCCTACTTCACCATCATAGGAGGAAAGAAGGCATGTCATTATCTGGGACACTTATTCCTTCACTCACTGTTGTTGTGTATCTACCTTCAAAATTACTTTTCATATTCTCTTGCTAAGTGCAAGCAGACTCATGGCCCCACAATTCCACCACTACATTCTGTGCTCATCATCTCCATGAAGCTGTAGTCCAGTTCCAACTTAATGAAAAGCAAATGGATACCAAAAAATATTTACCAAATTGACATTTCATTTTTTATCTGGGCCATCCCTTTAAGGCATTTAACTTTCTATTTGTATGTTGGTGGATAGAGGGAAGTAGAATTGTTTCAGGGGCCCTACAGTTATGGTCAACAACTCACAAAATCATTGCCTAGCAGATTTTCACATGTGAGGGGAATATTGGATCTCAGAGGTGTCAACTGCAACCAGTCTAGATGATATTTAAAATAATAAAATATGCCTCCTTCACAATTTCCTACATTTTCAGCTGAGCTATTCACATTTAGCACTGGGGTAGGAGATGATAAGAGGTGATTTTTGAATGGCCTAATACAAAAACCATCACCTGCTTTGGAATAACAAAATATTCACTTGGTTTAAGTGAACTTGGACTACAAAAAGGCTGAATTGTAGTTGAACTTCTAAGGTCCTTTTCAGGTCTGAAAGTCTGGACTTGACTTTATATATATACTGCTCTTAATATGTTACACAAAAATACGTATGGAGTGGACAATTGCCAGATTCATGCTTGCCATGATCTTTTGGGTAGCCTTTCTAGATTTGTGAAATTTTAGCATTATGCATCTTCTCTTACCAATTTAGAAGTCAGAAATCAAATTCCCAGCCTCCCTTTAAGCTAGGCTGCAGTCATATCTCCTAGGCTTTATACAATCTGATGAACTTTTGCCATACTTCAACTGGGACTTAAGCAATGTCAGGACACAGGTTTTGCATGGGTCTTCCATTTTATCAGTGAGTGTGGCAGTGGAGGGGTCTAGTTGGTGAGATCAGCATTATAACATCTAATTCTTGACACAGAAATGGCTTTAAACCTGGTTGCAATTGCAGTAAATTCTTAGTATTAATGGTTGATGGCAGCATATGTAGTGGCAGCTGTTGACTCATTAGGCTAGTTCTGGAGGTTGGTTTTGGAATTTTTCTCTGGAAACTTAGTCTTGAGTTCTCCCAACTCTTCTGGAGACTACCAAATATCAATTTAATGAATTTCTTAAAATAGTTGGAGTGCATTCAAATCTTTGCAGTTAAGAATCCTAAGAACCTTAGCTGAATAAATGTGTCAGTCATTTTTCTCTAAGACCACAAATGTTATTGTCTACTAATTCATTAATTTTAGTGAGAATGAATGAATGAACAAACTAGAAAAGTAAACATAAATATGTCTTTGCAAAATCTCTAATCAATAGCGTTACAAGACATATGAATAATATTTCTTAAGGCAATTCAGAAAACTATACTTTGTCCTCTATTGTCCCACAATTCAAATATATGCAAAGATTTCTCTCCATTGAAAATAATTTTTCACATTAATTTTTCTGCTACCCAACAAATAGATATATAGTTCAGTGATTTGAATGAGGTGTCAATAGGAAGAAAGATAAAGGAGAACCTTGGTAAAGTGTTGAATGTATCTCAGTTGTCTGATCTATGGTTAATATGGACCTTATTCATCATGCTGCTAGATGAAATTTCTCTGCTTAGTCAATTTCCTAAATGTCCACTGAGCAGCTTTTTTAACACTGGAATTATACATCATTTCCTGCATTGTAAGTCTGCCTGAGGGAATGGATTTGATAGCTGTTAAAGTAAAATGGCAGACTGGAGAATTTGTTTTTGCTTGTCTTTTTCTGTGTTTTACTAAAAATATCATCTAATTTACAAGATAACTTTATGTGACATGTTATCACCTAAGAAATTTAAGAAGAGATGAAATTCTTTTTTACTATTATGTCAATTCACTACTAGGACTGGGACCCCAAACCGGGAGAGAGATGACAAATACCATTTATTAGGTAGTGTATTTCAAACTGTATATCATGACCCATTAGTGAGCCATAAAATCCATTTAGTGATTCATGACCAGCATAAAGAAATGAAATAAAATATAAAAGAAGATATGAGTGTATTACATGTAGTAAATCTAAGTATTGTTTTATATAGCATGTTTCAGTTATGTGTGTTTGTGTATGTGTGCATGTATATGTATTTTTGTCTATATATACATTGCTCATATAGAATATACTTTTTACTGAGAGACATTTCATACTGAAAAAAGTTTAATACCAAAAACTTAATTTTAGTCAAGTAATGCCATCCACCTTTACTTAATAAACAAATGTTTAAACATTTTTTGAGGCAATTTTTGTTTTTCAAAATTGACTGTGGCACAAATGGTCACCCTGAATAGTGTTACACTAAGTTCCAGGAATTTCTGATGCAAACTTATTTATTCAGATGATTCAATCAGCAGTTTATACAAGTTTGTCTGAAGCTCAGCCCAATGGGTAGTTCTGTTTCGCCTGGCATTTAGCAGTTTCTTCCTCATTGTTTTTTGTGTTTAATGAATTATGTAATTGAAAGAATATGGTCCAAATAAAAAACATTAATTCCAGTGTACTATTGAGTTAGAAAATTCTTCACTGTTTAGATATTGTTTTTCCCAATTCTAGAAATAAGGAATTTTTTAGATTGTTGGAAATGTTCCTTCAACTGTGCTTGACATTGTTGGGTGCAGCTTTGCTCTATGTTACTAGTAATTTGAAGCAAGAAGACAATGTACAGCAACTCTTTTTTTCAGTTCTCAGATTGTTGAAATAAAACTTCACTATAGTTCAAAAGAATTTCTGTTAAGGAGATTCTAAGAATTGTAACTTTTCTAAAATGACTCTGAAACAGCATTTTATTTTCTAAGATTTTATTTTCCTTAAAAAATGAAAAAAGATGTTTACTTTTACCAGAAAAAAAGGATTATCTTCATTTTTAATTGTATAAGAAAAGACTTTTATTCTCCTTTTATTCACATACATCATTTTTAGAGAGTTGTTTTTGCCAGGGAGCTCCAGATATGTCATGAAATGATGAATAATTTGAACACCCAGAAGCTTTGTAGTAGGAAAGATAAGTCCTTTGAGAGGATCAGAGAGGGTGAGAGATACCAAATTCACCTCAAATTCCAATGTTTAACAACAGGAATCCAGAAGATAGCTCACCCAGACTTCTAATTTTACTGCTCATTCTTAAATATAATTTTTATACTTACATTAATGGTAATTAATATGGCTTTTTAAAATTAACAAATCTATTTCTTTTCTTCATTTTCTATTTATTTTTTATTTCCTTTCTTGGTGGGAAGCCAATCTTATAAACTGTAGTGTAATTTACTAGCATAATATCTAACACAGCATCATCATATATAGACAGTCATTTAATGGTATTTATTATACAAAAAGTGTTACCTATTACAAAGACTGTATCTAGAAAATGTAAGCTTATAAAGCTTATAGATTGATTAGGTGGTAACTGATTTGCAAAAAAAAAAAAAGTTTTACTTTATGAAACGTTAACCACATGGAATTTCCTCAACTGCGTTTAAGTGTTTGTGTTTATTAATCAATAATACCTTGAGAGTAGTGGTGAAGAGCAGTTAAATATAAATAGCTAAGAGTCACAATAAATTGAAGTTGAGTAAAGAAATAAATAATAAGCAATGTGAAATTTGTTATAGTGATAAATGATGGGAAAACAATGATTTGAACTGAAAGAATCAAATTTAAGGGAACTATAGTTTTACATAGAGATTTAAGTGTCCATTAATAGCTTAATTGTTTGAATGGTATTTTCCTCAGTGCCACTATCCTGCTTTGAAATTCCATTATCTTTCACTGGGATTTTTACCTTAGTTTCTCTATGTTTCTGCGTTTACTCTCTTACATTGTATTTTCAACCTATCAGTTGCGGTGTTGCCTTAAACCAAGTCAAAACACATCATCTCCTCCTTAGAACCCTACAGCTAATTCCCATCTAGCTTAGAGAAAAGTCAAAGATCTTAATAATGCCCTATTCTAACACTCTCTATGAACCCCATACATACTCACACCTCTGACCTCATCTCCTCTCACCCTCTCCCTTTTCACGCTTCTCCAGACACACTTTTTCTGAAACACATCAAGAATTATTTGGATCCGCTGTTTCCCCTTTCTAACACCTGCTCTTCCCCAAGACATCCACATGGCTTCCTCTGCTGGCTTGCTCTGGTCTTAGCTCAAAATTCACTTAGTCAGTAAAGCTTTTTTCCAGGTAATCTCCACCTCTTGTTTTCTGGTACTCACTTTCCCCTTAACCTGCTTTTTTGGTTTTTTTTTTTTAGGCCACTTACATATATATATTTACATATTTGTTTGACTTTGGTCTGTCCTCCCACATTTGAACATAAGCTTTGTGGGGTCAGACACATTGTTTTGTTCCTTGCTTTTACTCTTTGTACCTATTGTCCTTTTCACAGGGTAGGAAATCAATAAATATTCACCGTAAGAAAAATGAATTTATCACCAACAAGTATTTACTGAGTGCCTGCTCTCTGCCCTCAAAATTCTGCAGGTTAAAGAAGGCATACATAAATAACCAGAAGGCAAGTCTGATCTGTCTGCCTCTTCCTGTAACTGTGCCATTGATCACCCAGACATCTGGCTGACTAGGCAGGTAGCCTCTTCCTCTTTATTCCACGAGCTTGGTCAGAGAAAAAAGAGGACATTACTTTTATTGAGGACATACACAAAACTTCAGGACAATACAGGGTTTGATAAGTATTGTAGCTAAAAGGACTTTTTTTGGGTAAGAAGTTGATAGTAGGCTTTCAATTCTTAGGGTGCCATATGTTCCTTATAGATTATCACATTTTCAAAATTTGACTCCCCATTTTATGATTTCAGAAATGTGGGTTTATCATTCACCAGGATATGATTTGGTTTAGGAGACTGACTCAGATTAAACCAACCCACAGTATACCAATACTAAAATTCATTTCTTCAGCAAGCATTCATGCAGTTTCTTCTCTATGCCAGAACACACTGGTCACAGAGAATACCAAGACCAAGAATACAGCACTAGATTTCAAGATGCTCAATATCTCAGGGAGTGCTGCTTGGTGGTTATCTCACTTATATAAAAGTTTACATTAGAAGGCAAATTAAGTACAGAAAGCTGCTCAATGTATGTAAAAATTAGGGCAAAGGAATGTGGTCAGCTTTTCTACCAAGAGAACAGAAATGTCCATTTTCACCGATTAAGACACATAAAGACAACAGAAAATTCTTATTTTCTATTTCTCTTTTTCATATCAACTGGTATCATTATTTTATACCAAGCATGTTACAAGTGGGTTGAAAAGAATCAGCTCTTTTTTTGTTGTTGCTTAATTTGCATTCAAGGTGTTTCCATGGTGTATCTCATCTCTGTATGAAAATTTGACATAATTTCTAATTTTCTTTACTTAGGTATGTATGGAATAAATCTTAGGGTGTGGCACTTCTATAGATGGTTAAACTTATCCAAGATTGATAGTTTTGTAGTTTTATTTCAATGGATGATTTTTACTTTGCCTTTTGTGTCTTATCTGAAGAGAGGCTCAAAGGACCATAGGAAATGAAAGGAAGGAGAGCCATGCTGAGCCAATGAATCATGAAGAGCTGACATTTGTGCTTAAAGGACATAACATGCAGAACTGTGTGGGAGAGAGAGTAGACTACAACGTGAACTGTGGGCCAAGCTCAGTGGCAAAGCCCCAGAATGTGTGTATCAATTGCAATGAATGTGCCACACTAATAAAGGATGTTATTTATGTGGGAGGGTGTGGGAGGTGTGGGGAGTGGGGCATATGGGAATCCCTATATTTTTTGTTTAACATTTATGTAATAAAAGTATCTTTTAAAATATATATATATATATATATTTAAAAAAAAAAGACAGTTGGGATTTCCATAGTAGATTATAAATTAGATACATCTGGACCAAGAAGAGCCTTAAATCCTGGCTCCCGTATTGTATATAATTAATGATCAATGAGAAGCTTGTTGAGGATGAACCATAGCAATTGGGCTGAAGAACAAAAACACTAAAAACCATTCAATTGTCTGTTGATAGAGGACTGGTTAAAAAGATTATGCTAATTTCATATAATGTGATACTACGCACCAATTAAAATGAATATGGTAGGTTTTCTTTTTAAAAGATCTCTAACATAGTATTCAGTCAACAATTTTTATTAAAAGAATACTATGTGATAGGCACTGTCTAGGTTCAGCAGTAAGCTAAAACTCTTGGCATTTACAAGTTTTGAGGAGATAATTAAATAACCATACAACTAGCAATAAGAGAGCAACCATGACCATGAAGGAGATGTCAAAGAATGTTTCTCAAAAATTAAAAACATTATCACTTAACAAAAATTTACCTAACTAATTAATGGGGAAACCAGCAGGATGATAATGCTACTTCAGAAAAGTATAGCTGGAATGTGATTGTTAAAAAATTAAATTGATTATTGCCCTATAAGACAATAAAATTATAATCTTCAGGAAATGTTTGCATGTCTCTAGATCAATGCTAATTTGCGTTGCTATGAGACAGAAATCATTTGTATTACTATCAGTTTTCTATAAGTGAAATGCACTAATCCAGAGGTTTTCGGTTAAGTAGTAAATATTTTAGGCTTTGAGGCTGTATAAGGTCTCTGTTGAATGACCACCCCCCCTTTTTTTAATGGTCTCTTAAAAATGTAAAAACCATTCATAGCTCATGGGCTGTGAAAAAATAGGCTAATGTCCAGATTTGGCGCATAGGCCATCATTTGCAGACTCCTGATTAGTGCATCAGCAATAGTAAATAATAAGACAAAACAAGGATACCTATCCCAGAGAATTAGTAATCCTTGGATGAGCGAGTTAGACAGTATTACATTATGATATTGAAAGGCCATGTATTTGTCCTTTTGCCTATTTGCAAGTTTTGGATATATATATTTTTCTAAACAAGATATCTGATGCTATGAAACTATTTAATGGGGTCATATGAATCCAGTCAAGGAGATCATATAAGGTTTAAAGTTAACTGGGGGAAGACAGCATTAATCAAATGATCACACAATCAAAGTTACCATTGCAAGTGTGTCCAGCTTTATGAAGGAGAGATTGGCAGTGCTATGAGAACTTGTTTGGGAACTCAGAAGGAACTTACTTGAGAAAATGGAGCTTAAAATAAGTTCTGGAGGATAAATAGGAGTTACTCAATTTCACAAATTACTTAGATATTTTCTATTCTTGCTTTAAATGCTGCCTTGACTTACCCTTTGAAAAAAATTATTTAGTCCGTCCATTGCATGATGCAGTCTCCTCCCTGTGTAATGTCACAAGCTTATAATAAATCACAAAGCCTTTGTTATATCTTTAAATATAAGTAAATATTACACTGTTTCAAAAACATTTAATGTATTTGTAGATTGCTGATAAACATGGAGCAGACTGAGCAACCTGGTGTGTAATTGTTAAGAATACGGTGGCTTTTTTGGGCACAGATTATAGGAGACAGAGTGCTAAAACTGCACTGGATTTTATAATTGCAGCAATAGTCATGATATCCATGTGTCTGGAGTAAAGATAACACTAATGGCCATTCTTTGTCTTCTTAGCTAGACACATGTTTTCCACAGGTATTGAAAAATTTTAACATAAGAAATAGGTTTGTGCATTTTGTATAAATTTAACAGAAAGATGGGATTAGCCCAAAGCTCTGGTAGGTGCTTATCATTAAAGTAAAACATGGAAGTGCAACCTTCTTGAGATTTCTATAATATGCAAGCTAGTAATAGAAAATATACAGTATTGTATACTCTCACCCAAATGATGTAATTCTTGGGCTCTGCTTCATTTGAACATTAGTCTATTGTTGAATTTTAAAATCTCCCTTTTTTAACTGGAAAAAAAAATATGACATTCATTTGAACATAGGTGGTGTGAAATCTTGGTTAACATAGGTAGGTTTACCCATGCTTTGCTGCTCTAGTACCAGGATTTAGTTGTAAGTCACTCTTCCCAACATAATCAATTTCCATTTTGGGTTTATAGAAGGTTTTGTGTCATGCACTCTCTAGTAAATAAAAGGTATGCCTGATTTATAAGTATATAGCATGTTCAGAGTGATGTCTGTGAGTCCTTTTGATAGGCAACTCACCATCATGCACAGGAAAAGGAATCGGGGTTCCAGACCTACAAATCTCTCTTCACTTACCTTTCCCACACTCATCAAAACTCCTCCTAAGGTTCAGAGTATAGGGTGAGGTAGACCAAGGGAGCAGCCTTTCTTCCTTTTTTGAATATTCCTCATGGCTAAAGATATCCATAAGTGATCACTAATTGGCTTGGCATAAATATTGGAAGATGGAATAACAAAAAGAATATGATAAGAAAAAGGAAAATGAAGAAAGTTGGAACCATTGACTGAAGTACATAAGCCAAACAATATTGATGCAAAGTTGAAAGAGGAAAGTTTTTTTCCATTTTTTTTAATAAAGGGAACTTGAAATGAGTAATAACTTTCCCAAGACATGAATAATCACTTTTCCACAAAAACCAAATTATAATAAGTAGAGTGGACTCATTCAATTAAAATAGACAATAATCTCAAAAGATTTTTCAAAGACTACAAGATGCATTTCCAGATATTACTAAGTCTAAAATTCAGTTCCCCTTTGCATAGATACATCTATTTATTAAAAATGAACAGAAAGGATATTAGCAATTGAGTGGTCTATTTACTTTTCTAATTCTGTAACCATCTCTAAGATGGTTATTTAGCCATTTATGATGTTTTTTTCTTTCAAGCAAAATATCTGATTATTCCCTCAAATGGTACACAATGTTATGTGATTGGTGTGGCTGATGGCCATGCAGTAACAATCACTCATCATATCCCCCTATTTTCTATCATCTTCTTAGGTTGAAATTCTCCCAGCAAATAGTTATTTTGACCAGCCAGCAAAAAGCCCCTTTGAATAATCTGTGCTTGTAATTAACTCTAGCCTATTAAAGACATTACAGTTTCTTCTAGTCAGTTGTGAAGGATACTAACCTAAGTCTATAGATCCTATACATATTAAAGCTACTCTAAACTTGGCTATTAATCCTGAACCAGGATTTTGGGAATAAGTTTGGGAATAAAATTAGAGACCATGGTCAATAGAGTTGATATGCTTGGCATCAGCACTGATGATGTCAGCCAGTGACTTTCTGCACACTTTTACAATAGTTTTTAAAATTAATGTTGATGGCATTCCCCACCAAGTTTTCATGTAACAATTAGATTTGCTTATTTCAAAAATGTTTACTTTTAATTCCTTTTGCGCAAGTGTGAGCATTTGCTTTTAAATGTATTTTAATGTTAGTTAATACTAAATATTTAAGATTTTCTTGTCACTACAGGAAAAATATCTGAAATTTTGTTAAAACAATGTTTTGATTTCTGATGTTGTAATTTAATTTTTGAGTATTCAGTAATGGGTATTGGGCATTTTATTAATGGGCATGTTAAGTATTTTATTAAAAATACATATCCCTTATGTCACTTTAGAAATTTGTATGTTCAAATATCTAAAATTAGAGTAGACTGTGGCTTCTATGCCTGAGCAATTTGTTTGTCTTAGCCAGTTAAGTCAAACTCTCAAACTTTTTATTCCTGTACTTTAAAAATGTTATGCTGAGACAAGTAAAGATCAAAATATAAATACTATAGGACAATTGACTTAAGAAAATACCATGAAAATAATTTAAATAATATAAACACCCAACATGGATTCATATTTCAAAGAAAGAACAGATATGTGTTTTCAAATGTACTGAACCCAGGTTAACATGTATACTGGAAAGATAAAAAAACCTGATGATGTCATTTTTATTAACTCTAATGCATTGTTATGGGAAATATAGATTAGGAAAAACAAAGCACATATGCAGATTTACTTTCAGTTTTCTTGAAATGGTTTGATTTTGAATATGTTTTTTAATGCTTTTATGTTTTCCATTTGAAAAATTTCTCTCTAGAAATGACCATGTTTGTGACAAAAGAGCCATAAAGTCATGGTTGAGCTGTAATTTCTTTCTGGAGTGATGCAATATGACTGTTAAAATATTCTGAGACTAGTAAAAAATTTCTTTTAAATTATTTTCAAATGAATTCAATGCTGGCATCCCTCTTTTGGCATGTTGCATGACCTGACTTGGCTGGTGCTTGCTCTAGCTGTGAATTATAATTAACTACTGATGGGAATAGAAAAAGGGTCTGACTTACAAGCTGCCTTTTTTGCATCCCAGTATGTGAACCAAATCCAACTACCTCAGTCCTTGCAACATAGAAAAGCTAAAAATGTGAAAACTTCCTCGTTTATAATCAGGGCTATTGCTCAGAGCTGTCAAATGGTGGTTATGAGGATGCCATACAATCTGTACAATCTGTTCTGTATGAATTACTTTATTAGTATTATGATAACATTGGCAGCATTGCCCTACTATATTCATTTTAGAGATTTATATTAACCTTTCATAGTCTCTGAGTTTAAACTCATTTTTCTCCTGTTAAAAATCACTGATGATTTTGAAAGAATTATTTGAGGACAATGTTTTTAAAAATAAGAACTAAGATGGTCCTTCACACATTTCAGATGAAGTCTTTCTTATTTATTTATCTTCTGGTGGCTGACAACCCCTCGCCCCTACAAACTAAGAAGTTAAAACATCAATTTATTATTTCTCATGATTCTGTAAATAGACTGAGTCAGATGGTTGTTCTACTACACACAGTTTCACTGAGGTCACTCATGTAGCTACGTTCAGCTATGCTAGGGATTGAATGTCCAAGATGGTCTTCCATCCACTGGATCTATCTCCATGTGACCTCTTGTCTTTCAGTAGCCTAACTCAAAACATTTTTTTTTAGCATGGCAGGTGTTTTCCAAGAGGACAGCTCCAATGTACAAGACTTATTAAGGCTCTGCTTGCATCCCCCATGCTAATATTCCATCAGCCAATGAGAAACATACAGTTAAGCACAGAGTCAGTGTGGGAGGGGACTGCACAAGGGCATGAATATTGATAGGCATTGTTCATTGGGGAACACCGATGAAACAGACTGTCCCATCTCCATAATAAATTTTATTGGAGAAAAACAGGTAGTGAGTTTAAGATGTATAGAAGAGTAAGAAGCAGCATAATTTGAACCAAATAATATGTAGTATAAATAATTTCACAAATGTATAATACTAACCTTGATTTTATTTTGGGAAGGATGGGGATGGAGGTAGAAAGGAAATAGTACTGAAATGAAACTGAAATCCCATTAATCCCCTTCTGGAAGAGAATAAATCTCCATAAAGTGACATGTTCACTTCCTTTGAACAGAAATGTCCTTAATATGTGTCATCAAAATGTTTAGATATACCTAATGAGCAATTTTGACATGGCTTCTCTTTAAAGTTAATTCTCCTACTCTTTTCCTTCGTCTTCCTTGCCCACCCACTTCCACTTTCCTATGCCACCTTCTCACGTTTTCATAATGTCAACGATTTGGAAATGTTAACTTTTATAAATAACATAATTTAATTTAAATGCATGGTATTTTATATGCTATATAAAATTTCAGGATTCTTGAACTTTTTGTGAATTTTTGGTACATTAAAAGGCCTATCAGGTAAAATATTTGAGTCGCAGGAAATTCTAACATTTTTAATTTGAAGTGAAATAGAGAATTAACCATTTTCTAGGGATTTATAGAAAAAGAAATGTGGCTGATACTGGCTCTGTATCTTAGACATTGTCTGTCTCTACAACCCCAAAAGAAGAGTGTCACATTTTCAACTTTCTTTACTCAAAATGTTTTCTCTTTTTCTGAAATACATTTTTACTTCACTGCTTTTCTTTGTTATTGAACTTATTTTTCCCTCTTCTATTTTCAATATTATTTTACCCTGTCAAACCCTTGCATACTCTACAAGGTATTTGGGGGAATGGTATTTTAGGGAGTCCATGGAGTATTCTGAGTAAGAACAAGTCGGTTGGAATCATCCAGCTCTGGATTTTGGTTTTAGCTAGGCCACTTACT
Organism: Cabassous unicinctus; assembly: GCA_029593785.1. Taxonomy (NCBI): domain Eukaryota; kingdom Metazoa; phylum Chordata; class Mammalia; order Cingulata; family Chlamyphoridae; genus Cabassous; species Cabassous unicinctus. Next base: position 15,549 of record JAQZBX010003572.1, on the reverse strand, counting down.
CACTGTTAAGCCTTGGAAATTTCCTTAATCTCTAAGTCTATGCACTCATTTGTAAAAGGCTATGGTAGTTTAATATATTAAATAAAATAATTCTTGCAAAATTTAGAGTAGTTTAATATATTAAATAAAATAATTCTTGCAAAGTTATTTGCATTTTGCTTGACATAATAAACACCCTAACTCTACATTTTATGTTTTCTTAAGTGAAGTGAAGTATTAAAATAAATTGGCAATATCTATAGATTTAAATTAAATTACTTTTCTCACATAATTACAATGGCCATGGCCCTATCTGACCCTTCTTTGTAGAGCTAGTACTTAGCTAGAAGCTCCAGTGAAATCATGCAAGGACATAAGACAAGAAGAGAAAGTGTTAATCTTGTGATAATTTGAATGCAGTCTACCAAATTCATAATATGTGCAAGAGAGAAAGAAAAATAATTAGACCTTGGGTCAACCAAACTGGAAGTATTTTAGCCTCAGAAGCACCTCTTTTCCCCTTAAATCCTATAATTTAAAAATTTACTCTAGGTAAGACTGTTAATACTGTTTCAATTATGAAAATTCATTTATTCAAAGATTTGATTTCACCTTAGAGGAAACTTCAGAAGAAGACTGCTAAGATGCATTTTAATCTGTTTTCTCAAATGTCATTATTATCTTCTTAAAATTTCCCTCTAAAAGTATCTTAGGGATGACTCTAATTAAGCTAATTTTTTGCAGCCATATGCTATGGCAGTAACAGAGAGGAGTCATAACAAGAATGTGGTACAATATGTTTCAACATGCAGCCAGAGTGCTTTCAAGGCCGGCCATATAGTCAATCTTGTACCAACAGCTGCGATGAACAGAACTTTATGCAATTTCTTTGGTGTAAGAAAGAATCGGAAGTTATTTATAGGAAATAATTAATGTAAATTTTTGTAAAAGTAAACACACTTTTCAACCCTGACAAACTGTTAAAAATAAATAAAGGATGGAATATGAAGGATATTTTTGACTGACAGAAAAAGCATAACTATGTAAGACACTATTATCCATGGATATTGTATAGATATATCATTTACCTGGAGAAAAATAAAGATTTTTAAAAGGACACAAGTTCATTTTCAAAGTAATTATAAACATGTAGAAAGTCCCTGTAAAGATTGTATTACATAATTTTAGTAATAAATAGATATTTTTCTAATTCCCTTTTTTTCACTTTTTTTATTTTTTAAAAGATACATCGATTACATACATGTTACAGAGAATATATAGGAGATTCCTGTATGCCCTGCCCCCCTCACCTCCCACATTTTCCCACATTAGCAACATCTTTCATCAATGTGGTACATTCATTGCAATTGATAAACACATTTTGGAGCATTGCCACTAAACATGGAGTATAGTTTACATTGTAGTTTACACTCTTTCTCATTCAACTCTGTAGGTTATGGCCAAATATATAATGGCCTGTATCTGTCATTGTAATGTCATTCAGGATGATTCCCAAGCCCCCAAAATGCCACCCTATTCCACCTGTTTTTCCCTCTCCTTAACCCCAGAACATTCATGGGTTACTGCCTCCACAACAATGGTATTTCTTCCATTGCAAGAATCACAATAAGTCTATAGTGGAATACTACTAAGTTTATTTTAGTCCATAGTTCATTTCCCAATCCTGAGGACTCTGGGATGCTGATGTCCACTCCACCATCAATTGAAGGGAGCTTCAATCCTATACATCCGATGGATGGGACTCTCTTGCTTGCAGTTGTAGCACTGTTGGTTCCTTGGTATGTTGTTTGTCCATCATTTCCTCCCTGTTAGTTGTCCTGCGTGAGTCCGTTGAACTGGAGAGTAGGTATTGCAACTCCGTTGAGATTCAGGGCTGAACTGGCACATGGATGGCCCAAAGATTTAAGTCTCTTGTATGTACACCTACCAACTCTAGTACTAATTACAGGTTCAAATAAAAGGACAGAAAAGTCATGCATAGGAAAACCACTGCTGAATCTAACTCAGCCACAGTGGGGAGCATAAATATCAGATTAAGGCCCACTGGGAAGGAGCCAAATTCCTGAGCTATCTGCCCTGACTGTAGTGTCTGGATGTCTCCATAACCCTGAGGAGCTTCGCTATTTGGGATCGTGTTTACTTTGGCTGTCAATGAGATCCTGTTGAGAAGTCCGTGAGCACTACCTCTGGGATGGCCTCCCGACTCACTTTGAAGTCTCTTAGCCATACAAACTCATTTGTCTTTAGCTTTCCCCCCTTTTTGTCAAGGTGTTTTTTTGTGTGTGTTTGTGTGTTTTCTAGCTGCATTGCTTGTTGGTACTTGGTAGCAATCCCTTGGTGCCAGGGAGGCTTATCCCTGGGAGTCATGTCCCATCCTGGGGGGAAGGTATTGCTTTTATATGCAGAGTTCGGCTTAGAGAGAGGCCACATTTGAGCAAGGAGGCTCCCTGTATGTAACTCTTAGTCACCCTACGTCACTAGGCTGTTTCAATTTCAAGAGCAAAGGCTTATAAGCATAGTCATCAATATGGACCATACTCCTTCACAAGTCATTGTCCCTGTACTTGGGACATTCTTGTTGTTCCATTAAAGAATGTGGCAGAGCTTCCCTGGATGGGAATTTGATATTCTTTTGATTATTGTGTGAATCTCCACCCACTGTGACAGTGCCCCATGAACATTTGAACACATTTATATGCCTTATATATATACCCAGGTAAACTTCCTCCCATGTATCCCCGCTCACTGACACCCCACACCAATGATCCTCCCCTGCCACAGTTGTAACCCTTCTGTTATCTAAAACCTCTTCAAAAATGAAGCCAATAAAATAGCCACAACCAATTAATAAGAAAATGAAATAGTAATGATAGTTTTATACATAAGAAGTAAAATATAGAAAAAAATAATAAAAAGTAAAAATAGAATAATATTTTTAAAAATTGGATTATTAAAAAATAATGAAAAAATATTTGAAGAAAATAAACCATTTTTTTTTTGTTTTTTTACATTTTGCCTTTCATCACTATAAGACAGTTGTCCTGTATGTACAATGATGTTTTCTTCCATTTATTCCCCCAGTGTCTTACTTTTTTTTTTTTTTTTCATTTTTTCTTCAAAGAAGATTTAGGTCACATCAGAGTCACATACAGAATACAGGGTATTCCCATGTACTCAACATCCTCCCCCTTTTCCTCTTTCCCCATCAATAACATTTTATATGTGGATGGTACATTTGTTACAATTAATGCACAAATATTGAAACATATCTACTAACCATTGTCAATGGTTCACATTATGGTTTACATTTTGGACCATATACTTTTATAAGTTCAGATAAATTTAATGTGGCCTGTATTTCATCTTTGCAAGATCATGCAGAACACTTCCATCACCCCTAAAATGTCCCCTGTTCCATCTGCTTTAGTCCTCCCTCCCCCTTCCCTTCAGGCCCATGGCCATCACCAGACTTCACTCCTTGAAGGACAAGATTCATGGTTACTTGCATCTTCACTGAGGACTTGACACACTGGTCTGTCCTCCCCTATTAGGCACCCCTGATGCTCTCAAGTAACTTCTGTCCCTCTGTTTGAGAACATAGCAGGCCTCCCTAGGATGGGGGTCCAACACCTTCCTGCTCATTATGTGGGTCTCTACGCACTGATGCAACACACTATGCCAAAATGGTCACTCATATGGTCCCTATAAGCCTGCCCCAGGTGCACCTGCCCTGAATGCTCCCCGTCCAACACCCTAAACTAGTAACCTTCCTTGTCATATTGCCAAATGAGCATTCCCAACATTGTAATTTCAACCATGTATCCGCCAATCCTGTGTTCACCTGCTCCCACCCCCAACCCTCTCCCCAGCTCCATGGACCATCTAACCCACCCTCCCTACCCTGTCTCCCTGTCAAACCTGTACCCCCCAACCCAGTATTATCACTATACCCCTGTCATGTCCCTTCACTGCACAACTACACGCTTCCACCTTGTGGAAGATTTCGCCCATATAGGCATTGGCTCACAACATTTTTGTCTCTTTCTTTTTCCTGTAAACCTACCTTCCAGACTCTGGCTCTGTGAGTCTGTTCAGTTTGCTTGATTTATATAGTGAGGTCATGTAATATTTTTCCTTCAATGCCTGGCTTGCTTCACTCAACATAAGGTCCTCAAGGTTCATCCATGTTGTCCCGTGTGTTAGTACTGTATTCCTTCTTAATGCTGAATAATATTCTATTGTATGTATATACCACATTTTCTTTATCCATTTATCAGTTGATGGGCATTTGGGTTGATCCCAACTTTTGGCAATAATGAATAATGCCTCTATGAACATTGGTGTACATATATCTGTTCGTGTCCTTGATTTCAATTCTTCTGGGTTTTTGAGGAACCACCAAACTGTCCTCTACAATGGCTGCAGTATTCTACATTCCCACCAGCAGTGGATGAGGGTTGCCATTACTCCGCGTCCTCTCCAACCCTTGTAGTCCTCTCTTTTAATAGCCACCACTATAATTGGTGTAAGAGGTTATCTTATTGTAGTTTTGATTTGCATTTTCCTAATAGCTTGTAATGTTGAGCATCTTTTCATGTGCTTTTCTTTTCTTCAAACAATTTATTGAAATATATTGTTCATACATGAACATACATAAACTATAAGTGTTCATTAAACATCGTAACATCATACAGGGTTCCCACACATCACCCCCCCACACAAACACCCTGCATTGTAAAACATTTGTAAACAAATCATGAAAGAGCATCGTCAAATTATCACCACCAACTATAGTCCGTATCTTCCTCCCCTATACATTTTTAAAGGAATTATTTATTTATTTACTTACTTTTATCCATTTATCTATTTTTTCTTTCGCTGCTCATGCTTTGGATATGAAGTTCATGAAAATGTTTCTAATTACAAGGTTCTGTAGATGTTTCCCTACATTATCTTCCAAGGTCTTTATGGTCTTTGCTCTTATATTTAGATCTTTGATCCATGTGAGTTAATTTTTGTATAAGTTGTGAGATGGTGTTCCATTCTCATTCTTGTGGATATAGCTATCCAGTTCTCCAAGCACCATTTGTTGAAGAGGCCATTTTCTCCCAGTTAAGTGGGCTTGTGGCCTTGTCAAATATCAGATGACTGTATATGTGAGGATCTATCAGAACTCTCAATTTGGTTCCATTGGTCAGTATGTCTATCCTTGTGCCAATACCATGCAGTTTTAACCACTGTAGCTTTGTAGTATATTTTAAAGTCAGGTAGTGTGATTCCTCTGATTTCAGTTCTTTTTCAATATGTCTTTGGTTATTCGGGGCCTCTTGGCCTTCCAAATAAATTTCATAGTTAGCTTTTCCAATTCAGTAAAAAATGCTGTGTTGATTTTATTGGGATTGTGTTAAATCTGTATATCAGTTTGGGTAGGATAGACATCTTAATGATATTTAGTTTTCCTGTCCGTGAACAGGGAGTATTCTTCCATTTATTTAAGTCTTCTTTGACTTCCTTTAACAGTGTTGTGTAGTTTTCTGCATATGTTATTTACATCTTTAGTTAAATTTATTCCTAGGTATTTGATTCTTTTAGTTGCTATTGTAAATGGTATTTTTTTCCTGATTTCCTCCTCAGATTCCTCATTATTGGAGTACAGAAATACTATTGGTTTTTGCGCATTGATCTTATAACCTGCAACTTTACTGAACTCATTTATAAGCTGTAGAAGCTTTGTTGTAGATTTCTTGGGGCTGTCTATGTATAGGATCATGTCGTCTGCAAATAGTGAAGTTTTTACTTTTTCCTTTCAAATTTGGCTGCCATTTATATCTTTTTCTTGCCTAAGTGCTCAAGCAAGTACTTCTAACACAATGTTAAATAGGAATGGTGATAGGGGGCCTTCTTGTCTAGTTCCCAATCACAGAGGGAAAGCTTTTAGGATTTCACCTTTGTATGTGATGTTTGCTGTGGGTTTTTCATATATACCCTTTATCATGTTGAGGAAGTTTCCTTCTATTCCTATCTTTTGTAGTGTTTTTATCAGGAAAGGGTGCTTTATTCTGTGAAATGCTTTTTCTGCATCTCTGGAGATGATTATGTGATATTTTTCTTTCAGTCTCTTTATGTGGTGTATAACATTGATTGATTTTCTCATATTCAACTATCCTTGCATACCAGGGATGGAGCCTACTTGTTCATGGTGTATAATTCATTTGATGCATTGTTGAATATGATTAGCAAGTATTTTATTAAGGATTTTAGCATCTAGGTTCTTTAGGAAGATTTGTCTATAGATTTCCTTTCTTGTGATGTCTTTGTTTGTCTTTGGTATTAGGTTAATGTTGGCATCATAGAATGATTAGGCAATGTTCCTTTCACTTCTGTTTTTTGGAACAGTTTAACCAGGATTGGTGTTAGCTCTTTCTGGAATATTTGGTAGAATTCACCTGTGAAGCTGTCTGGTCCTAGGCTCTTCTTAGTTGGGAGGTTTTTGGTGACTGATTCTATCTCACTACTTTTGATTGCTCTGTTGAGCTCATCAATTTCTTCTTTCATCAATGTAGATTACTTGTGTGTTTCTAGGAGTTTGTCCGTTTCCTCTAATTTGTCCATCTTGTTGGCATATAATTTTTCAAAGTACCCTCTTATGATACTCTGTTTCTGTGGGGTCAGTGGTGATATCGCTTTCCTCATTTGTTATTTTATGTATTTGCATCTCCTCTCTCTCTCTTTTTTTTTTTTTTTCTTTGTTAGCCTAGCTAGTTATTTTGTTGATCTTCTCAAAGAACCAGCTTCTGGTTTTGTTTATTTTTTCTCTTGTTTTCTTATTTTTTATTTCATTTAGTTCTGCTCTAATCTTTGTTATTTCCTTCTTTCTACTTCCTTTGGGGTTGGTTCTTGTTCTTTTTCTAATTCCTCCAGATGTGCAGTTGGGTCTTCCATTTTAGCTCTTATTTCTTTTTTGATATATGCATTTATGGCTATGAATTTACCTCTCACTACTGCTTTTGCTGCAGCCCATAGGTTTTGATATGTTGTGTTGTCATTTTCATTCGTTTCAAGGTAGTTACTGATTTCTTTTGCGATTTCCTCCTTAACCCACTGTTTTTATTACTCTTTTTGTATTTTTAGTTGTTCTTACACTCTCCTCCAACTCTTTCTCTCCTGTTTTCCCCTTTCAACCCTCAGAACTTCCTTTTGTATTTCTTGAAGTGCAGGTTTCTTTTTGACATACTCTCTTAGATTCTGTTTGTCTGTGAATATTTTGAACTCTCCCTCATTTTTGAATGCCATTTTTGCTGGTTAGAGAATTCTTGGCTGGAAGTTTTTTTTCTTTTAGCACCTTAACTATGTCATACCACTGCCTTCCTGCCTCCATTATTTTGGGTGAGAAATCAGCACTTAATATTATTGAGCTTCCTTTGTACGTGATGGTTCTCTTTTCTCTTGCTGCTCTCAGTTTTCTCTCTTTGTCTTGAGCATTGGACATTTTGACAAGGATATGTCTTGGAGTAGGCCTGTTGGGATTTACTCTTTGGGGTGAGCTGTGCTCCTTGGATATGTACATCCATCTCCTTCAATAGGTTTGGGAAGTTTTCAGCCATTATTTCCTCCAGCTCTCCTGCTGTCCCCTTTCCCTTCTCTTCTCCCTCTGGGATGCCTATACTACATATGCTTTTGCATTTTGTGAAGTCGTTCAAGTACCTGAGTCCCTGCTGGATTTTTTTCTGTCTTTTCATCTATCTGTTCTATTATCTGTTTGATTTCAGGTGTACTGTCTTCCACATCATTAATTCTTTCCTCTGTGTGTTCAAATCTGCTGTTGTGTGCTCCCATTGTATTTTTGATTTATTCGATTGTGTCATTCATCACCATCATATCTGTTATCTTTTTACATATGTTTGCAGTTTCTTAAGTATGTTCTCCCAGTGTTTTCTTAATATCCTTAATCTCTTCCTTTACTTCATTAAGTTGATTCATGATATTTGGACAACTCTGAGTAGTTGTTCCATATTCTGCATCTCTTCTCGGTTTTTTGTTTGTACGTGGGTCTGGGCCATGTCTTCCTACTTCTTAGTGTGGCTTGTGTTTTTTTGTTAGTATCTACTCATCTGTTTATCTTGGTGTGTTTATTCAGTTGATTGGCTTCTCTCTCTGCTCTGTGTTTTTGTTTTGTTGTTTTTGAGTGTGGTAAGGTTTCACTTTGACACTTTATTCCTCTTATTCTATTTCCTTGCTGTTGTCAGTGTTCCCTTGAAAAAAAAGTTAGTTCAAGAGGAATAGGAAGAGATAGGAAGAGAGAATGAGTAATAGTAGTGAAAATAGTAAAAGGTAAGAGAGGGACCATACAAAACGTAGGCAATTTTATAATTAATCCGAGTAAGAAGTACAGAAGACTGTGATTAGAAGAGTGGAATAGAAACAATAAAATATGAAACAGAATGGAGAAAAATATAGAATGAATTAAAAGCAAAGAAGGATGAGAAGAGTGGAAAAGAAAAAGTAGAAGAGAGAAGAAAAGAAAGAAAAAAATAAAAAAGAGAAAAAGCACAGAGAAAGTAGGAGAGAGAGAGAAATGAGTACAAGAAAAATTGAAGACCAACTCCAAAGAGGTGGAATGAAAGAACAACAACAGAATTTGGAAAATATAAGGATGAAGGAGGAAAGGATATAGCATAGGTAGGGAAAATTGGGAATCAAAAGAGAGAAAAAAGTAACAGACAAACAGAGAAACAAAGGAAGAGGGAATACAACAGCAAGAAATCAAGACAGCAGCTACTCATTGTTTTTTTTTTTTGTTTTTTTTTAAAGAGGAAGTAGGCAGTAATTGGATCAAAAAGCTAAGATAAACACAGAAAAACAGCCTTTTCTCTTGGACCCCTAGTGATCTTCTCAGGCTGTTGCTTTTCAATAATCAATCACCCTGCAGCCTGTCCTCTGCAGGTTTAAAGCCAGGTTTTAGTGAGTAAAATAAGGAAAGTGAAAAAGGAACTTTAAAAAAAAAAAAAAAAAAGAGATCCTAATGCAAAGAGAATGTCAATATTTTCCCTGTCCTAAAATTTTACTGGATGCTTGATAACCTTGTATTGCTTCTCAGAGAGAAGCCGGGGATTGAATCAGGGACTTTGTATATACTAGGCAGGAGCTCTTCCACTGAGCTAATTTGCCTTCTTAGGTTAGCAAGGCTTTTCAGAAACCAATCAGCCCCTATTCTCTCCCTATTATCTCTGCCTCCTTTCTGATGTAAGTTCTCTCTTTACCTAGTCTGCTAAGTGTGGCAGCCTGCCTGAGGAGATCCCTGTCTCCTCTCTGATGTAATACCTCTCTTTACCTAGGCTACTGAGCATGGCAACCTGCCTGAAGAGATCCCCCTTCCCTATCCCTGTCACGTCAGGATCCCTTCCGAAACCCAAGGGGGGCTCGGCTGGCTAAAATAACTGCAAAGAGACCACTTTCTACCCTCTCTGACCCCTCCTTCTCCCAGGGAGGTTGCCACCACACTACTTTTGGAGGATGTATTAGTCAGCCAAAGGGGTGCTGATGCAAAGCACCAGAAATGGGTTGGTTTTTATAAAGGGTATTTATTTGGGGTAGAAGCTTACAGTTTCCAGGCCATAATGCACAAGTTACCTCCCTCACCAAAGTCTATTGCCATGTGTTGCAGCAAGATGGCTGCCAAAGTCTGTAAGGGTTCAGGCTTCCTGGGTTCCTCTCTTCCCGGGGCTTGCCTCTCTCTGGGCTCAGCTGCTCTGTTATCTCCACAAGGCAAGCTGTAGACTGCTAGGCAAATGGCTTTTTTCTCTTCATGGGGCCTTCTCTCTTTCCTCATGACCAAGCTCCTCTGTGTGCTTACTTCCTGGGGCTCCAGCTCAAGACTCCAACATCAAAACTCCAACATCAAAAATCCAACATAACTCCAACTAACTTATCTGCTCTGCTGTGTAGTTTTATCTGTGAATCCCGTCCACCAAGGGGACTGACGTGGCCCAGTCAAAGCCCTAATCATAATTTAATCATGCCCAGGTACAGACCAGTTTACAAACATAATCCAATATCTATTTTTGGAATTCATAAACCATATCTACTACAGAGGAAGAAGCAGGCAGCTTCACTTGGGCTGTTTGTCCTGAGGGCAGGGTATAAGGGCCACTTCCAACCACACACAGGAGAAACTCAAGATTTTTTGCTGGCTTCCTTTTCTATCTAGCACCCTCCTAGATGACCCAGAGAACCCCACCCCCCTGCTCTGTATATATCTAGAGGTGCTGGCAGGGAGGAAGAAGTCTGTTCTCCTCTTAGTCAGATACTACATGCCAGGAGTTTTACCCTCACCTGATATCTCAGGGATGGGGTAGGGGAGCTCTTCCCGGGGGCCGGGAGGATCAATAACTCACCGTTTGCTGTTTCAGCTTCTTCCTCTCTGTCCTCGACTCTTCTATTAGTTGTGAAGCCTTGCCCTGGTCTGCTGGACCCCTAATCAGGTCGCCAAGGCAGCCCTAGACTCCCTTTCAGTTGTTTTAGTAAGAGCTAAGCTTTATCTGTCTACCCCATCGGCCATATTCCCACAATCCTGCTAATTTCTTATTTTAAGAAAGAAAGAAAAAATAAAAAATAAATACAGTAAGTAAAAGGGAAGTAGGGTTAGAGGAAGGAAGGAAGAAAATGTATACATATTTATCCTAAGTGAGGATGATGTTGATGTGTTTCTTCTACATCAATAACATCATTCATTCAGAATTATTCTCACATGGTGAGCTAGTTGAAAATATTAGAGATTATTTCAGAATTGTCTGATACAAAAGGAGAGAACTTGGCCAAATGATTTGTTTGTGCTTTCTAGCTAAATGTTTTTGTGAAACTGGCTTTGACCAAAAGCAGTATCATATGTTTGATCATCAGACTTGCATCTGAGTGACTCTTGACTTATTAAAAACATTTCATTTCTATAAGATGATTATGTACAAGTATTAAGAAGATAATGGTAATAGTACTGAGAAAATTTTAGTCCAGATATAATCAGAAATTAGTACTGCTTTTCCTATTATACCTGAAATATCCTCCTCTGCTCAGTTCTACAATCCTTTGATATGGACACCTGAGATCGCACCTCCACTTGAAACTTTTACCTTGAGATGGTGGAAGAAATAAGTGGCAATTTCTTGCTGCTCACATTATGATTTTTACATTTCATTTTAACTTTGATAGGCTGGGTACCCCTCTTATTTTCAGAGAATAACTGACAATACTTCATGCATTTTGAATTATTTAATGTAATTGGCAAAAAAATGTATAAGGTAGTGTTCTTTTCATAGCCATACCATTATTTGATCTCATTTATACAGTTATAGCTGCTCAAAGATGTTTCTATGAGACTGTGTCATTCAAGTGAGTTAACTGCCAAGACCTGAGCTTCTGTACTGTGCTAAATGACTATGAGCAGAAGAAACATCATCAAGCTAAATGTTTGATCTTTGGCAGCATAAGTTTAAACAAAGGTAGCAGGCTTCTCTGATATTGGCAAATTGAAGAATACTCTTCAATTAAATTTACAGGACAATTGCTTGTGCATTAAATCATTTTATGTTAGACATATATAGACATACTGAGCTTTGTTGACGATTTCTCTCCAAAAACCCAGAAGAGTACTTAGCACCTGGTATTCAAAAACACTTTTACGAAAGACCTTCTACTATGTGCCAAGTTGGTCTTTTTGAGAGGTGTAAGACTTACATGATTTAGTTCCTTTTGGTACTATTAATGTGAAGGCAACAACTCTATATACTGAAGAGAAAGGTATTAGATTTAGTTAACTAAAAATAAAATATGCCAAGTCAGTGAATTCAAGGGTGACACTATAAGAAACAAACAAGGATGGGAGAACTGCAGAGTTTTACATTTTATGTCCTCAAGAGCCAAATGGAGTAGAGGGTCTGAGGCTAAACTGCATTGGTTATACTCCCAGCTGCCTATATTATGGGTCCCTTCCTCATGCTTATAATAAATCCACATTTTACAAATGATAATCTATACTTATGGGTGAAACAATGTATCTCTTTCTCTACCTTGGAGAAATTTCTGGAAAGGAATTTGGAAAGGATTTTAACAGTGTGCCTCAGATTAGATCTGAAGGGGATGGAATTGGATTGTTAAGAAGGAAGATTGTATAAAGTCTATGAGCTTGGGAATTTCATGGGTACAGATGGCCTCTGTTGATGGTTGTAGTTTGTGTGATAACATAAATGTTCTTTGGCATCCACAGTTTTCCACATGATAGTCATCACTGAGTTGGGACTATACCAAGGACAGGTCAAGTAGAGATCACTATCCTTTCGTAGTGTCTTTTGTAAAAGTTGTTGTGTCTTCTGATTTGGACATAGAGGGCTTTCTCTGTCCTCTGCTGTCCCCACTGAAGGTCAAACCACCTGAAGTCGTTTGGATAAATAGAAGAGAAAATCATTAGTCTCTGTCCTGAAACAGTTTACTATCTATGGGGAGCAATGCGTGTGTGTGTGTGTGGGGGGGGGAAGTTATGCAAAAATAAATAGCAGACAAAGCACTATGTAAGTTTTACATGAGTTTTTTTGTTTAGAATAGACAATGAGTGTTTTAAATGAGAAGATAGGAACATTGTTTTTTGCTAGAGTTATCAAAGTTTAGCAAGTTGCAAAATATAAAGTAACATTAATTTGAGGAACTAGTAGAATATTTTATTGAAAGTTCAAGCTGTACATTTTTGGTTTGTGTCTTGGTAAATGTATTTTAGCTACCTGAGTAAAGAATAAGCATAATAAACTGATGTTTTGACAGATTGGCCAGATAGTGGTATGTAGGAATTCCTGGAGAAAAGAGAGCTCAGAGGCAGGGAGACCATTTAGTAAACTCTTGGAATGAGCCCTCTTGCTGCCTTTTGTAGTGATCAAGGCATGAATTGGTCTAGGGTGATGGTAAAGGGAATGGCAAGGAAGAGAATCTTGATGGAAGAATTACTAGAATTGATAACATTGGCTATATGGATATATTATCATAATCACTAATACTTATTTAGTGTTTACCTGAGAATATGCGACATTACTTTACTTCTAATCTTCAAACTGTCTTATGAGGTATAGGTACTATTATCATTGCAATTTAAGTAATTTGCTTAAGATTACACAGTTAATAATTGTAAGAGCCAGTATCCAATTTTAGGTCTGTCTGAACCCAAATCTTACTGTAAAGGATACTGACTTAGACGCTAAAATAAAGAGTGATAATAATGTTTCTAGTTAGGTGGTCAGATGCCAGTTAGGAGCCTTGCTTAATGTTGATCACTGGCATATGTATAACATAAATATTCTTTTCATTTTCCTTTTGATTTTTAGTGCGACTTCATGACAGCATATCAGAAGAGGGCTTCCATTACTTGGTGTTTGATTTGTAAGTACATACTATGTGCTTATTTTTGCAATCTATTGAAGACCACTTTGAATTAAACATGATTTTTCTTATTGTACAGTCCAAATTGATAACTACTATAATATTTTTAAATGTTACTCACGTAATATTCAACTCTAATACTTTTTGAAGAGATGTGACTGCTTAACAATGTTTATTTAAAATTTAGTTAATCTTTATAAGTGAATCAGTTATAAGTTTGTTTCCTTTTGGACTGTCCATTGTGATATCAACAGTAGTTTCAGTTTTAACTTGGGATACAAAAAATGGCTGACATAAGCAAAATTTTCTGTTGAATTTTTAAAACAATATGTATAATTTAATATTGCATATAAAAAAAAGACTCAAGGAAGGATGGATCCAGATTTGCTTAATCTGATGTTTTAACAACGTCATCAAACTCCCATTTTTTACCCCAGCTCATTGCCTTTGTCCTTGTACTGTCACAATTCAAGTTATTACATGCAAACGTTGTAATGCCCAATAGAAGATATTGTTTCTTGTTCTTTAGAAGAATGAAAAATTTACTCAGTAATCCTTCCATTCATCTCATTAGCTAGGACTTGGTTACATGGCCACCAGTAACCAATCACTGGCAAGGGAAATGAGATTACCAAAGTTGACTTAGACTAATCAGGATTTATAAACCGAGGTTCTATCAACAGGATGAAGGGAGAGCTATGACTCTTGTGTAGGCAATCCACAGTGTCTGCTCTGTCTGGCAGGGATATAGGGAAATGGGCCATACATATGGCTGGTAGGACTTTAATCATTACACACTTTCTGGATATCAATTTGAAACTACATATCCAGAGACTCAAAAGTGTCCATTGCCTTTGACGTAGTGATTCTCCTTCTAGGAACAAAGTCCATGGAAAGTATTCCCTAAATACTTTATGCCGAAAGATGTTCATTGCAACATCCTTTATAAAAGGGAAAAAAAGAAAAGAAAACCAATTCAAGGTTCCAATACTAGGGATACTATTGTGTAATTATAGTACATTCATGTAATGGACTACTCTGTAGCATTTAAGTGTAATGTTTACAAAGAGGTTTTTGTTGCGGGGGCAGGGTAAATAAGAAAAAATATTATTCCACATACTATGAGTCTGGAGGTAGGGTAGTACTAGGTTTGGTTAATTCAGCTGCTCAGTGTTGCCATTAAGAAGCCATGTTCTGTCCACCTTTATGTCTGCTCTTGCTAGCATGTGGGTTTGTCCTCATGCACAGGCTCACATTATGGTCACAAGTTGGCTGCCTCAGTTTCGGGTATCAGAGTGGCTTCCAAAGGCAGTAAAAAAGAATGTTAATTCCACTGCATATATTTTTATCCATGAAGAAATCCTTTCCCAGCAGTCTCTCAGTTGAAATCTGTTAACAAATCCTTGTTTAGAATTACTTGTCATGCCCATGTCTAAACCAGGTGTTGGTAAAGAGAATAGAATTATAAACATTGAATTTGACCAATCGTAATTCAGTCAGTAGGTCTGGGGAGGGAACAAACTTCCTCTAAACACGTGAATGCCTAGTGAAGAACTACATCATAGTTTTGTAATCAAGAACAAAGAGAAGTCTTGTCTATTGGGTAGGCATCTAAGTTTGTCTACCACATTAGTGATCCATGTGTATGCTGCAGAAAGCTTTAGTTAAAGCTCTGCTTATATGCAGTCCTACTGCACAGACTCCTTTCCACAGTCACTTTCCGTCTGTGACTTATCATGTGCTCTAGTTTGACACTTCATCATGCTGTACTTAGTATTCCTTCCTCCTTAGTCCTCTCTCAGAGCTCACATTTTTACTTTTTCCTTTCATCCTTTTTCTTTCTTCATGTTCCAAGAGTCCTCCTTATTTAATTTCCTTTCTGTTTCAGCAACTTCCTCTAGTCATTCTTTTAGGGTGGGTTTGCTGGCAACATTTTTTTAGTTTTCCTTTATCTAAGAATGTCTTGATTTCCCTTTCATTCCTGAAGGATAGTTTTGCTGGATGTAGAATTCTAGGTTGAAGTTTTTCTTTCAGTTTTGTGCCACTCCTAGGTTCCTTGTTGTTTTTATTTGTTTTTTATTTAATTAGAGAAGTTTTAGGTATACAGAAAAATCATGCAGAAAACAGACTTCC
>JAQZBX010003571.1:0-64656 GCA_029593785.1 Cabassous unicinctus | reverse complement strand
CACCTGTCATATCCTTCAATATACAACTATACTCTATCACTTTACCTTAGATTATGTCACAACCTTCTCTTCTCTTTCTCTCTCTTGTTAACCTATATTTCAGACAATAGTTCTCAGAGACAGTTCTCTTTCCTCAATTCAAATCATTGAGGTCATGTACTGTTCATCCTTCAATGCCTGGCTTCACTCAACATAAGGTCTTCAAGATTCATCCATGTTTTTCCGTGTATTAGCACTTTATTCCTTCTTACAGCTGAGTAATATTCCATTGTATGTATATACCACATTTTGTTTATCCATTCATCTGTTGATGGGCACTGGGGCTGATTCAAACTTTTGACAATAGTGAACAATGCCTCTATGAACATTGGTGTGCATATATCTGTTCATGTCTTTGCTGTCAATTCTTCTGGGTATATACCCAGCAGTGGAATCGCTGGATCATATGGAAGATCTATTGTTAGTTTTTTTAAGCAACCTCCAAACTGTCCTCCACAGGGCTGGACCATTCCACAATCCCACCAGCAGTGGATGAGGGTTCTCATTCCTTCACATATTCTCCAACACTTTTAGTCTGCTGTTTTTTTAAATAGCTGCCATTCTGATGGGTGTAAGATGGTATCTCATTGTAGTTTTGATTTGCATTTCCCTAATAGCTAGCGATGTTGAGCATTTTTTCATGTTCTTTTTAGCCATTTCTATTTCTTACTTGGAGAAGTGTCTTTTCAGGTCACTTGCCCATTTTTTAAATGGGTTGTTTAGCTTTTTATTTTTGAGGTGTAGGATTTCTTTATATATGCAGGATATTAGGCTCCTATCAGATATCTGTTTGCCAAATATTTTCTCCCCTTGTGTAGGCTGCCTTTTTATTTTCTTAATAATATCATTTGAGGTGCAGAAGTTTTTAATTTTGAGGAGACCCCATTTATCTATTTTTTCTTTTGCTGCTTGTGCTTTGGGTGTGAAGTTCATGAAACCATTTCCTATTACATGGTCCTGTATATGCTTCCCTATGTTATCTTCCAAGGTCTTTATGGTTTTGGATCTTATATTTAGATCTTTGATCCATCTTAAGTTGATTTTTGCATAAGGTGTGACATGGTGTTCCTCTGTCATTCTTTTGGATATGGTATCCAGTTCTCCAAGCACCACTTGTTAAAGAAGCCATTCTTTCCCAGCTGAGGGGGATTGGTGGCCTTGTTGAATATCAGATGACTATATATGCGAGGATCTATATCAGAACCCTCAATTCGGTTCCATTGTTCAGTATGACTATTCTTTTTTCAATACCATGCAGTTTTTAGCTCTTTAGCTTTGTAGTATGTTTTAAAGTCTCAGGTAGTGTGATACCTCCAACTTCATTTTTCTTTTTAAATATGTCTTTGGTGATTCGGGTCCTCTTACCTTTGCAAATATATTTTGTAGTTAGTTTTTCTAGTTCCTTAAAAACTACAGGGTTGATTTTTATTGGGATTGCATTAAATCTGTAGATTAGTTTGAGTAGGATAGACATCTTGATGATATTTGGTCTTCCTATCCATGAACAGGGAATATTTTTTCCATTTATTTAAGTCTTCTTTGATTTCCTTTAACAGTGTTGTGTTGTTTTCTGTATATAAGTCTTTGCATCTTTAGTTAAATTTATTCCTAGATATTTGATTCTTTTAGTTAGTATTGTAATTTTGTTGTTTTTTTTTCTTGATTTCCTTCTCAGATTGCTCGTTATTGGTGTACAGAAATGCTACTGATTTTTGAGCATTGATTTTATAACCTGCAACATTACTGAACTCCTTTGTACATTCTAGAAGCTTTGTTGTAGATTTCTCACGTCTTTCTACATATAGGATCATGTCATCTGCAAATAATGAAATTTTTACTTCTTCTTTTCCAATTTGGATGACTTTTCTATCTTTTTCTTGCCTCAGTATTCGAGCAAGTACTTCTAAGACAATGTTAAATAGGAGTGGTGATAGTGGGCATCCTTTTTCTTGTTCCCAACCTCAGAGGGAAGGCTTTTAGGATTTCACCCTTGAAGATGATGTTAGCTTTGGGTTTTTCATATATACCCTTTATCATATTCAGAAAGTTTCCTTCTATTCCTATCTTTTGCAGTGTTTTTATCAGGAAAGAGTGCTGTATTTTGTTGAATGCATTTTCTGCATCTATTGAGATGATCATGTGATTTTTTTCTTTCAATCTGTTTTTGGGGTGTATTACATTGTTTGATTTTCTTATATTGAACCATACTTGCATACCCGGGATGAAACCCACTTGGTCACAGTGTATAATTCTTTTGATATGTTGTTGAATGTGATTAGCAAGTATTTTGTTGAGGATTTTAGCATCTAGGTTCATTAGTGAAATTGGTCTGTAATTTTCCTTTCTTTTGGTATCTTCGTTTGGCTTTCGTATTAGGGTAATGTTGGCATCATAGAATGAGTTAGGTAATATTCCTTCTACTTCTGTTTTTTGGAAGAGCTTAATCAGGATTGTTGTTACCTCTTTCCAGAGTGTTTTGTAGAATTCCGCTGTGAACCCATCTGGTCCTGGGCTCTACTTAGTTGGGAGGTTTTTGATGACTGAGTCTTTCTCTTTAATTGTAATTGGACTGTGGAGTTCATCAGTTTCTTCTTTTATCAATGTAGACTGTTTGTGATTTTCTAGAAATTTGTCCATTTCCTCTAAATTATCATTCTTGCGGTCATATAATCTTTCAAAGTGTCTTCTTCTGATACTCTTTGTTTCTGTGGGGTCAGTAGTGATATCCCCTTTGTCGTTCCTTATTTTGAGTATTTGCATCTGTTCTCTCTTTTTCTTTGTTATTCTGGCTAAGGGTTTGTCAATTTTATTGATCTTCTCCAAGAACCAGCTTTCGGTATTGTTTATTTTTTCTAGTGCTTTCTTATTCTCTATTTCATTTAGTTCTGTTCTAATCTTTGTTATTTCCTTCTTTCTACTTCCTTTAGGTTTAGTTTGTTGTTGTTTTTCCAGTTCCTCCAGGTGTGCATTTAGGTCTTCAATTTTAGCTCACTCTTCTTTTTTAAGATATGTATTTATGGCTATGAACTTCCCTCTGAGCACAGCTTGGCTGCATCCCATAAGTTTTAATATGTTTTTTTTTTTCATTTTCATTAGTTTCAAGGTAGTTACTGATTTCTTTTGAGATTTCCTCCTTGGCCCACTGTTTGTCAAAGAGTGTGTTGTATAACTTCCGTATCTTTGTGCCTAAACTGTTTCTTTGGCCCTTATTGATTTTCATTCCTTTGTGGTCAGAGAAATTACTTTGTATAATCTATCCTTCTGAATTCATTGAGAGTTATTCTGTGGCCTAGCATGTGGTCAGTCTTGGAGTGTGATCCGTGTGCTCGAGAAAAATATGAATCCAGCTGTATTTGTGTGTAGTGTTCTGTATATGTGTATTAGGTCCAGGTCCTCTAATGTATTGTTCAGAGTCTTTGTTTCTTTATCGATTCTCTTTCTAGATGTTCTGTCTAATGGTGATAATGATGTATTAAATTCCCCCACTATAATTATAGAGGCATTTATTTCTCCATTTAGTTTTTCCATATTTTGCCTCATGTATTTTGAGGCACCCCGATTAGGTGCATAAATGTTTATGATTGTTCTCTCTTCTTGAGAGATTACCCCTTTTTCTAATATATTGTGTCCATCTTTGTCTCTCACAGTAGTTTTGAATTTAAAGTCTGTTTTTTCTGATATTAGGATAGCTACTTTACCCTTGTTTGGCTATTGTTTGCCTGAAAAATTGTTTTCCAGCCATTCACTTTCAGCCCCCTTGAGTCACTGGTCAAAAGTGGGTTTCTTGTAGACAGCATATAGATGAATCATATTTCCTTATCCATTCTGCCAATCTGTGTCTCTTGAGTGGTGAATTTAATCAATTAACATTTAGTGTAATTACTCACAACAAATTTCTTACTTCAGCCATATTTTCTTTGGGTTAATGTGTGACATATGTTGTTTTTATTTCTCTTTTTGTCTTTTAGTTGTTCTTACTCTCTCCTCCAACTCTCTCTGCCCTGTTTTTTCCTTTCAACTTGTAGAACTTGCTTTAGTATTTCTTGAAGTACAGTTTTCTTATTGGCATATTCTCTTAATTTCTCTTTCTCTGTGACTATTTTGAACTCTCCATCATTTTTGAATGCCAGTTTTGCTGGACACAGAATTCATGCCTGGAAGCTTTTTTCTTTTAGTCCTTTGACTATGCCATACCACTGTCTTCTTGCTTCCATGGTTTCAAATAAGAAATCAGCACTTAATCTTATTGTGCTTCCCTTGTTTGTAATGGTTCTCTTTTCTCTTGCTGCCTTGAGTATTTTCTCTTTGTCTTGAGCATTGAACCTTTTGACAAGTATATGTCTTGGAGTTGGCCTGTTGGGATTTATACTGTTTGGGGTGCGCTGTGCTTGCTGGACATGGACATCCATCTCTCTCAGTAGGATTGGGAAATTTTCAGCCATTATTTCCTTCAACACTCCTCTGTTCCCTTTCCCTTCCCTTCTCCTTCTGGGATGCCTATAATTTTGCATATGTATGTGCGTTTTGTGTTGTCAGTTAAATCCCTGAGTCCCTGCTTGATTTTTTCTATCTTTTTATCTATCTATTCTACTATCTGTTTGATTTTAGATGTATTGTCTTCCACATCACTAATTCTTTCTTCTATCTGTTCAAGTCTGCTGTTATGTCAATCCAGCATCTTTTTTATTTCTTTGAATGTGCCATTGATCACCATCATATCCCTTATCTTTTTATGTATGTTTACAATTTCCTCAGTATGTTTTCCTAGTGTCTTCTTAATATCCTTAATTTCTTCCTTCACTTCATTAAGTTGGTCCATGATATTTGTTTGGATAGCTTTGATTAGTTGTTTGATGTTCTGCATCTCTTCCTGGTTTTTAGTTTGTTCATTGAACTAGTTTATGTCTTCCTTTTTCTCAGTGTGGTTTATAATTATTTGTTGCCCTCTAGTCATCATTTTATCTTGATGGATTTATTCAGTTGATTAGCTTCTCTCTCTGCTCTAGAGTTTTATTTAGCTGGTGGTTCTGTGTGTGTGTGTTTTCTCTTTGACACTTTTTCTTCTTTTATTTCCTTGCTTCTTTCTATGTTGCCTTGAAGGCAAAAGATTAGGACCCGAGGAATCGAAAGATGTGAGAAAGGAAGAAGGATAATAGTAATACTGATTAAAGTTAGAAAAGGGGCTGTATAAGACTTAGTAAAATGAATATATAACTCATGTAGACAGTGTAGAGTAATAGCAAAAAAATTGGAGTACCTACAATGGACTGGGAAACCAAATAGAGGAAAATATATATAGTGATTTAGAAGGCCAGAATGTTGAGGAGAGAGAGAAAGAGTAAAGAAAGGGCTGAAAGGAAAAAGTTAGTAATAATAAAAAGGAAGAAAACAGAATAGATAGAATAGAAATTGACACCATTAAATTTTGGGCTAATGAAAAAATGTGGTATGTAAGAACCACAACAGAAAGCAGAAGGCAGAAAGATGAAGGAAGGAAAAGAGACGGCGTTGGTAGACAAGATCATTATAGACAGAGAATGGGAAATCATGGAAGAAGAAGCAAAGAAGAGTCAAGCGCACACCACCTAATTAAAAAAAAAATGAAAAAAGAAGAGGGGGAGGAAAGAGAAAAGAAAAGCAACAGACAACAAATAAACAAAGAAAAACCACCACACTGGCAAGCAGTCAAACAAATCTAAGGAAGAACAGTGTTCCTTCCTGGGCCGTTGTGGAACCTCTCAGCCTGCTTGTTTTCACCAATCAATTGCGCTGCAAGGTTCTATCTGCAGGTTTTGAGGCATATTTTAGTGATTAAACTTAAGTTAAAAAAATTTTATTTTTTTATTTTTTAAAGAGACTGTCTTCTTTTTATTTGGTGAAATAGGTACCCTAAAGAAGGCCTCCTCTAGACCACCTCCTTCACTGAGGGGACCCTAAATAGGCTCCTGGAAACTAATCAAGCACTTCTCACATCCTGGCCTCCCCAGGGGAGCTGAAGCTCTGATGCTTGTTAGTGCAGAACAATAAAATTGGCTGACTCCACCCCCTCTGGAGCCAAGCCTGAGTATCACCAGGCTGTTAGGTAAATCAGGCTTCCTCAGCAGATTCACGTCTCCCCTCAGTCTGGTGCCACTTCAAACCAGCTAATTTGCTCCCCAAAGGTATGGGGGGGGTCCAGGCAACCAAACCCACAGAAAGGAAACCCCTCTCCACCTTCTGTCAGAATCCTCCCACTATTGGAGAATGCTCCCTCTCACCAGGTTGCTGGCAGATTCGGGGTGTATCCCTGGGCACCTAGGTAAATCAACCTTCCTCAGCAGATTCACCACTCCCCTCAGCATGGTGCCACTTCAAGCCAGCTATTTTGTTCCCCAAAGCTGCAAGGGTTTCCATGCAGCCAAATCCACAGAAAGGAAACCCCTCTTGACCCTTCAACAGAACCCTCCCACTCTTGGAGAACGCTCCCTCTCACCGGGTTGCTGGCGGGAGTCAAGGCTCAAACCAGCTTTTTTCCCTGAGGGTGGAGCTCAGCCATCTGTGTTGACTACCACAGCCAGGGGAAAAGCTCACGAATCTTTCCTGAGCAATCCACCTCACCATCCAGCTCCCTCCAGATCTATGTACTCAAGGTTCTCATTCCGTGTGCCCCCAGCACAGACCCCTCAGGCAGGATCTTGTTCCCAATCAGCTGTCCTCAGGGAATGAGTTAGTGAGTGCTATCCTAAACAAATGCCATCTTACCCCCATCCCACTTCTTCTCTTAACTGGTTTCATGCAACATTCTGTTTTCCAGAGTTTTAAAGAAGTTGTTTCCACCAGTTATTGCTAAGTGTTCAAAGATTCTGAGGAGAACAGCATCCTGGAACATCTTACTCTAGCATCTCAGTTGACTGAAAGTTGAGAATCTATATTTTAACCTGATTTTTAAGGTAGGAATTGTTATTATCTAACTTTTATTCTTTAAATTGCATTTATTCTGAAACAGATTATAAATTTTTCCTAATATGTCATCTGTATTAGTCTGCCAAATTGGGCCTAATACTAAGTACCAGGAATCTTTTGGCTTTTATAAAAGGTATTTATTTGGGGTAAAAGCTTCCAGTTACAAGGCCCTAAAGAGTCCAACTCAAGATTGTTTCTCACCAAAGTCGTTTGCCACGTGTTGAAGCAAGATGGTTGTTGATCTCTGCCTGGTCTCTCAGGGCTTCCTATATCAGTCTCTGGCATAGGGCTTATTTCTTTCCCAGCCTTCTCAGCTGCTCAGCTGCAGACTGTCGGATAAATGGTTCATCTACCCGCGACTTCACCTGTTTGAGTCTTCTCCTTTCCGCCACATGGCAGAACCAAAAGACCATGTTCTCTCCTCTTCTGTGTGTCTTCTTGAGTGATTGTCCATTTGTAGAGGCCCACCAAGGGGTGAGTCACACCTTACTGATGTGGTCAAATCAAAGCCCTAATCTTAACAGGTAATTTAATCAAGGACCCCTCAACCTAATCCAATATAATCAAAGGGTATCACACCCAGAGGAATAGATTAGTTTACAAACATAATATTTCTCTTTTTGGGATTTGTAAATAATCTGAAACTGCCACACCACCCATCATGATTCTTGGTTCTTAGAGGTCAGATTTATGTTACTCAATTTTTCCTTTTATGTTGAGCAGACAAAAGCCTCAATGTTTCTCACCTCCATGAATGCATGCCCATCTTAAGTCCCTATCCTTGATTAGGGGATGCACCTGTGCCTGTTTCTTATCAATAGGACACATTAAGTTAACGGGCTGTCACTTCCGTGATTAAGTTACATAAGACTGTAAGTTCCATCTTGCTATCAGACTCTCTTCTTTGCTGGCTTTCATTAAACATGTTATCATTCTGTGAAAGCATGATGATAAATTGTGGATGGCCCCCATCAAACAGCCAGATAGGAGTGGAGGTCCTTAGGCCCACACCCCCAAGAAAATTAATCCCTCCAACAGTCACATAAGTGAGTCTAGGAGCACATCCTTCTCCAGTTCTACCCTCAGGTAAGACCCCATGCCTGGCCAACACTGTAATTGCAGATTTGTGAGACCCTGCAGTGGGTGTGTGTATGTTTAACTTGAGGCAAGTACTTTAGCTATAAGCAGAAGTCTGCTATTGCTTACAGATGCTGCCCTTAATAAGCACCATGGGAAGTTGCCCTGGAGATGGATGAGAGGTGACAATAATTAAAGCTGAAAGATCTGAGCTAAGGCTCTAGGATGAAGAGAAAATTCAAAGATTTTTTTTAAAGAAAGGGAAAATAACTCCTGACAACAGACAAGCAAGTTGTTTCTCTCAATTCAGAGACCAGGTTAAGAAGATGTAATGCTGCATGGTATTCTTATAGCTCAGAGCAACAAGAATCGTCGGATCTTAGTTTGTAATGAACGTGACAGAACCAGAATATCATTGCTTTCAACCTCTTTATGCTTATTTTAATAATGGATTTGTGTGGAAATATGCTATTTCTCTAACCCTTTGAAAAGTGTAAATATGATAACTCTAATTGCTCTTTGTTATAAAATTGCAAACCCAGGATCAAGCACACCTTCAACACCACAAATTGAACAAAGTCGACTATGGCAGACACTGGGGCAGATTTACAATGTGCTCAAAAGACGGTACAATCCAATCAGTAAAGCTACAAGTTGAAACATATTTCCTGTAAGAATAGAGTTTTATATTTATTGCTGGTGTGTCACCTCTTTCTTCACACCTAGCAGGTCCTCAATCTACAGTGTATCTTTGTCTTGTCCATACAAAGCTAGTTATCCAAGCAGAGAGCTAGAAACAAAGAACGTAGTTGTCAATATCTCTTACAGACTGATTTTGTGAACTTATTTAAACTATTTCATGAAAATTCACATTCCTAGTTTACCACACTGCAAGTTAAGTGTGTTAATTAACTTGAAATTTTAAAAGCTATAGTACTAAAGCTTTGTGATATTATTAGAAACATTTGCACATGTGAACATGTACACTAAACTAATGTATTGACCCATTTGAAAACCTGTCAGTGCAGGAACAGCTATCAGTGTTGGTCTGTCATTCCTATAGAGGCGTATAAATGCAACCATTAAACAAAGCAGGCATAATTTTACCTTAGATTTTATAAAATTTTCATTAAGAACATCTTAAGTCTTTATTTGAAACTCAGATTATATATGTATTTGATACTCATAATCTTACCAGAAACAATTCCAAGAACTAAGAGTTAATTAAAAAAATTAAACCTCTGTAATGGTTTAGCTTTTTTTGGTGGAATGTTTTAAAATGTATTCTTTTGGTTGTTTGTTTATATTTCTAAAACTGCACCCTGAATGAAGTGCTGTGATTTTTTTTCCACTTTGTAAGCACAAAACTAAAATTATGGAATAAGTATCATCAAATGAAGAAAGAAAAAGAGTCATTTTAAATGACTGAACATATAAGACTGGCTTTTTTATTGTTCTGACTATTCCATTGTGTCTTAAAGGCTTATAATGTTTTCCAGGTTCCGAGGAAACCAGTGGGGTAGTCAGAGCAACTGGTGGAGGTGGCACTGTGTGTGTCTTTTTGTTGCTGGGTAGTGATGTGTGCCAAAGACTGAAGCAGTAAGTCGGGTCAATGGGAGGAGAAAAATGCAGCAGGGCCACAGGTGGAATTCCAGAAGAGAGAGGGAGTCCCACTCCCAGAGGACATGTTGCTGAAACAAGGATACCAGGAACACATCTCAGCCTTACTATGCACTAAGAAAAAAACCAAATTGGTAGATGAATAAGGATTCTCAAAGAGAAAGATGAACAGACTATCAATAATTGCCAAAAATGTGCAGAAAACCAAAAAAAAAAAAATGAAGAAGGTTGTCTAAGCTTAAAAAATAGCAGGGAGGATACATTCATTTCCAAACTTTTTTCTGGGAAGGGATTCATATATTCAACACAAAAGGATATTCCATGGCAAAAGTCCATTAAGAAGCTGACGAGTGTCACACATTAAATATGAAATTAATCCTCAAAAGTGGAGTGTTAGGAAAGAAGAAATGTTGTACAAATAAAACTGATTTGGTAAATCTAAATAAGTTTTAAATGTTAAAAAAGGACCAATAATCACAATTAAAATAAATGAATTAAACTTGTTTCATAAAGAGAAATTCTCAGATTGGTTTTAAAATCTACCTATGTATTATCTACAAATGATATCAATATATATAAAGATTAGAAAGAAAAGGAAAATACAGAGAAATACAGGTGAAAGTAAATATTAATATCAACCAAAAGGGAATTTAAAGTGAAAATCATTTGTATAGATTAAGAAGAATGTTGGTGTCTACTAAAAGAAACAATACAGCATGATCATGTAAAAACTTAAAACTCTAATCCACAAATATTGTAGAGGTGATCTGGCCAGGCTTAGTGAAATTAAGTATGTGCATATTCTATGAAATGGCAATTCTATTCGTGAGTATAAAACCTCAGAAAATAACTTCAAATTGATTCATAAGGCAAGATTTACAGGGATTATAACAGCATATATTTCATGATAGTAGGAAGTTCATAACTCTTTATCACTAAGGAAAGGGAAAATTCATACATGGGAAGTATGAAACTTTTGTATACTACTTAAACCGATTATGTGCACACACTGTAATAAAAGGAGATTCTAAAACAAAAAGCTGAGTGACACAAGGAACAGAATGGGACCTAAACTAACATGCCATGTACATGACTTAAAAATGCATGAACTCCAAACAGTAATGCCTACTTTATCACAACATGCATTTCATCTGCATCACATACAGATGTAACACTGTAGAATATTTGGCTGAAGATACATAGGAATAAGAGTAAGGAAGAGGTTTTAATTAATTCATTATTTCATTTACATAGAAGCCTTTCCTGTAAAAATCTTCAATGATAATAATGTTTTGTGATTTAAAAAAAGAAAGTATAAAGGGCTCAATGCCCTACACCTAAAGGTCAAAGAAAGTAGCCTGAATTCCACTGGTGGTATGGAGGGTTAAGCTCCTAGCAAACAGACCCATCTGCAGATGTAATTCATGAACAGCAACAAATCAAACAAGCAAAAACAAAACTGCTTGAAAGTAATGGAGACTGAGTAAGATCAGGTACATTGTTTGGGTGAGGGGTTTGTTGAAACTTAAAGGAATCATCTTATATGGGGTGAGATTCCCACTATTTGCAGCTTTTTCTCTGAGCATATTCATATTCACAGCATGGCCTAGGAATTAAAAGAACTAACTGGAGGAGCCCAGGACAAACTTATGGTGTAGCAAATAGCTAAAAAATGAGATATATAAATTGTCACTAAATGCATAAAAGAGCCTCAGTATAAGTTATCAGGAAGTATTTAAACAATAATTAATGCTATACTTGAAAAATATATGTCCCAGAGATTTAAATCTTTTTTATACCCATGTTCCAGTTGAGCCCTGAATTTCAGCAAAGTTGCAACACCTACTCTCCAGTTCATTGGACTTACCCAGGACAACTAACAAGGACACAATGATGGACAACACCCATCCCCAGGAACAGAGAGTGTCTGCAACTGCAAATAAGATAGCTCCATCCATCTGCCCCATGGGATCTAAGTCCCCTCTCAATTAGAAGCAGAGTGGGCATCACCATCCCCAAATCCTCAAGATTGGGGAATGAACAATGGACTAAAGCAGACTTATTATTATTCTACCAATGGAAGAACTCATCATTGATGTAAAGGCAGTGGCCACCAGAGGTTCTCAGGGAAGAATAAGTGTAATATGAGGGCATTTTCAGGACATTGGATTTGTCCTGCATGACACTGCAATGATGGATACAGGCCATTATATATTTTGTCATAACTTACAAACTTGTATGGGACAAAGTTTAAACTATAATATATAATGTAGTCCATGGTTAGTAGCTATGCTTCAATATGGGTTCATCAATTGTAACAAATGTACCACACTAATGTGGAAGGTTGTTAATATGGGAAAGTGTCAGAAGGGGAGGGAGTGGGGCATATGGGAATCCCTTATATTTTTATTTAACATTTATGTATCTAAAGCTTCTTTAAAAATAAAAAATTAATTATATAAAAAAAATGAAATAGTACTACACACCTATTTGGATGGCTAAAATAACAAAGCCTGACAATAACAAGTGTTGATAAAGACAAAAAAAAAAAAAAACATATGTCACCACAAAAAAGTTTGGTCAAATATTTGTTATAGCTTCCTTAAAAATAACCCAAAAGTGGACACAACCCAAAAGTCTACCAATAGGCAATGAATTAACAAAATATGGTATATCCTTACAATAAGAAAGAATTAAGTACTGATACATTCAATAATATGGATGAATCTCATATCCAGTTTTTTAAATAAAATATAATGTTAAAGGGTATATAATGTATGATTCCATTTATATGAAGTGCTAGAAGGTGAGAGCTAATCTATGGTGACAGTGCTCAAATCATTTGTGGTTGACTGTGCCAAGGATGGAATGAAGTACAATATGAAGCAGCTCTCTTTTGGGACTGGTGGAAATATGTGCATTTTTATTGTGGTGGTTTCATGGGTACATGTATACATTTATCAAAGTGTATCCACTTGTATGTTGTAAATGGATATAACTTACTCTTTATGAATTATACTTTCATAAAGATGACTTAAAAGGCCTGAACATAAGTAAGATTGACTTGATAGATATACAGTAATACATAAGAAGTCATGGTGAAAGATTTCAGTAAACTTCTGAATGAATTAAACATAAAAAATTTAGAAAACGTGAATAAATATATTGAACAAATTCTTATCATTTTTTGTATATTTGTTATAAAATATACTAAGTCACATTCACTTCCAAAGAATTAGAAAGAAAAACCATAAACCCATTTCTAACACAAAGCAATACTATTAGGAACAAATGATTTAAAATAGTGCAAACCACACACAGGTCGTAAAAACTGAATAAAGTGACTCCTAAATAATTTATGCATTAAATAATAAATTTTAATTGAAATAAGTTATAGAATTGAAATATGAAAAATATAATTATCAACACATATGGGAGCCAATTAAAGTATTAGGTAAAAGTAAATTTATAGACTAAAATCTAAAAAGAAAAATTATATAAAACAAACCTTAATAAATGTAAAAGGAATAAATATATACAAAGTATTTTATCTGACAAAAATGGAATTAAATTAAAAATCAATAGCAGGAAAAAAATTGGGGAACAAAAATTTGTGAAAATTAAACAACAGACTCATAAGCAATGGGTCAAAAAGAAATCAGAAAATCCTATGAAATGAGTGAAAAGGAAGAGAAAACATACCATAACATATGAGATGTAGCTAAAGCAGTGCACTTAGGGAAAATTCATTGCTGTAAATGCCAATATTAAGAAAGAATAAAGATCTCAAATCACTATCCTAAACTTCAACCTAAATAACAAAGTTTTCAAAACTATTTCAAAATAGAAAAAGTTTACTAAGTTAGTAAATTTCTGTTACTCAGTAAGTAACTTAGCAATTATGAAATAAAATGATTTTTAAAAGTGCACACACCTTATTGTTTTAAGTTTTTTTTTTCTTTATTTGAGAAGTTGTAGGTTTACAGAACAATTTATGCAAAAAACACAGGATTCCCATACAACACCCCACCACCAACATCTTGTGTTGCTTTAGAACATTTGTTACAATTGAGTAAAGCACATTTTTACAAAGGTACTGTAAACAATAAATCATGGCTTGACATAGGGTTCACTGTTTATTGTATTTCCATTGCTTTAAAAAAAAAATTTTATTTTGTTTCATATATACAATCTATCCTTTCCCATTTTAATCACATTCAGATATATAGTTCAGTGCTATTACTTAGGTTCACCATGTTGTGCTTCCAACATCACCATCCATTACAAAAATATTTCCATTATTCTAAATAGGAATCCTATACATTTTAATTCTTAATGTCCCATTTTCTATCCCTACCACAACCCCTGGTTACACATATTCTAAATTCTGACTTTTTGAGTTTACTTATTCTGTTTTAAATCAGTGAGATCATACAATATTTGTCATTTTGTATCTGGTTTATTTCACTCAACATGGTGTCTTCAAAGTTCGTTCATGTTGTTGCATGTATCAGGATTTCATTCCTTTTATGACTGAATAATATTGTATTGTATGTATATAGCACATTTTATTTATCCATTCATTGGTTGATGGACACTTGGGTTGGTTCCATCTTTTGGCAATTGTGAATAATGTTTCTATGGATATCTGTGTGCAAATATTTGTTCGAGTGTCTGCCTTCAATTCTTTTAGGTAAATACTGAGTAGTGGGATTGTCAGGTCATATAGTGGTTCTATCCCTAGTCTTAGGAGGAACTGCCAAACTGTCCTCCACAATGGCTGCACCATTGTACATTACCACCAGCAATGAATGAACATCCCTGTTTTCCCACATCCTATCCAACTCTTGGTATTTTCTGTTTTTTGTGTTTTTTTTTTTTAATAACAGCCATTCTAATGGGTGTGAAATGGTCTCTCATTGTGGTTTTGATTTGCATTTCCCTAATGGCTTATGAGGTTGAGCATCTTTTCATGTGCTTTCTGGCCATTTGTATATCTTCTTTGGAGGAATGCCTGTGCAAGTCTTTTGCCCATTTTTAATTAAAAAAATGGTATAGACATACAATGGAATATTATTTGGCATTAAAAAGGAATGAAATCTGGTTCTTGCAACAACATAGACGAACCTTGAAGACATTATGTTGAATGAAATAAGCCAGACACAGAAGTACAAATACTATATGATTTCACTGTTTTTCTCAAATAAATGCTCCTCAGATTCTTTCAATTACTTAGTTGATTTCAAGGGTTCTGAAAAAGTTGAATTTTCAAAATATAAGTGAGTTTTCATTTCTCCTGTGGAGAGGTAGATTCACAGAGGCTATTCCAGAAAAATAATTTTTTGATAAGACACACACACACGAGAACCATAAAAGTGGTTCATGGGTCTCTAAGTTAAAGTTTGCAATTAATAAGACACAGTTAAAAAGTTAGAAGGCAATCCATAGGATAGGAGAAAATATTTTCAAAACATATCGGGTAAATGACTTGCATCCTAAATTCATAAAGAACTCTTACAATTCATCAATAAGGTAAATAATTTGAGAATAATGAGGAAAACTTGGCCAGGCATTCCCAAAGGAAGGTATCTAGGCATCAAATTGGCTAAGTTGAATTTTTATTTGGGTCCAGGTGGAGGTTAGGTGTGAAACAATGGGAAACTGAAGCTATAATGCATGAGAAAAGATAGTGTCTTCCTCACAGATCCCAGAAAGAAAGGGGTGTCATGAGGAGTCAACAGGAAATGCAATCAGCTCAGGTGGCTCAACAAGCAGGTGGGGAGCACACAGACAGAATGAGAGAGACCTGGGAGGCAGTCAAGGATTTGCTAATTTAAAGCAAATGCATGTAAGAAAGTAAAGGGCCTGGGGATTTGAAGGTTGTAGGGATAGTTATCATTTGGGACCAACTGTGGGTTTTGGGTGAGGCCTAGGGGTGATGTGAGTGATGATCACAGATGCAGGTTTGGGCTATGGAGAGGTTTATGCCCCAGTGCTGGAAAGTTGTTCATTAACTAAGCCAAAGGTCAGTATGTCAATCTGAATGGCAAGAAGTATGTAAAACGATGCACAGCATCAGCAGTCAGTACAGAAATGCAAAATATAACCATAATAAGATACCATTACTGGGCTAGGATTAATAGGACTGGAATATTATACGTTGATGAGCAACTGGGTATTCATGCATAAATGGTAGGAATAAAACATGTTGCAGTCACTGCTGAAAAAATATTTGACAATTTCTTACAAATTTTCATGTAGACTTACCACAAGACCCACCAATCCTTCTCCAGTATGCTACCCAAGATACATACAAACACATGATCACATTAAGGCTTGCTCACAAATGTATATAATATCTTTATTCATCAATGGATCATTGCAAACAACTCCTATGACCCTCAACTGAGAATGGATAGCAAAATGTTGCTTATTAATACAACAGAAGTAAAAAGGAACAAATTTCTTATATGTGTATTAAATCATGGATGGGTTTCCAGAGCTTATGCTAATTAAAAAGAACCATACATGAAAGTCCATATTCTGTCTTGAATTATTTATGCAAAATTCTACAAAAGGCAAAACTATATTTATTAACAGAAAGCAGATCAGTAACTGCCATGGCTATAAGGGGAAAGAGATTTGATTTCAAAAGATCATCAGGGAACTATTTAGGTGAATAGAAATGTTCTGTATGGAAATTGAATGAACTGCATGTACATAGGGTTTTTGCATATTATGACTTTATTATCTGTATGGTATAACTTGATAAAAAAAAATTTTTAAATCTTCAAATAAAAATGCGATTTTATTTTTCTTAAGGTTTAGCTCTTTTTAGTTAAGAAAAAGACCATGCTATAAGCAGCAACCCGATTCTGCCCCATCTTTGTTGAATATTCATTTATATATAAAAGAAAACAAAACATGAAACAGAATTGGTAATATTTTTGTGAAAAGAGTTTTATTTTTCCTCCAGACACTTTGTGGAGAATTATCTCCAGCTGCCAGTTTTCATTCTGAAATGTACTTTCATTCTCCATTTAGACATGTATTGTTAAATACCATTAACCTGTACTTTCATTGGTAGTGTAAAGGGTGTCTTCACATCCCTGCCCCTCATATTTGCAGTAATCTAGCTCTTAGCAGTTGCTCATTGAGTATTAGAAATGGAGGGAGAAAGAGAAGATGTAAAGAAGGTGAGGAGTACAATGAGTGTATTTCTGTGGGGCTAGGGGGTTGGCAAGCAAGAGGAATAAATGGAATGGTTGAGGTCAAACTGGGTGGAGGGAAAGATGAAAGGAGAGTTTCAGAATCTCCTCTAGTTTTTACTTTGACAAACAATCCTCATTATTGTAATATTCTCTTAATTCCTGACCAGAAAATATTAAGATTTCTTCAGTCTTCTATTTCCTATGTAATTTGCATCATATCCTGTAAAAAAATGCATTTAGGTTGAACCATATGAAATTGCTGACTTTCAGTCAAGGTTGCCCTAAACAATGGCAATTAAACATGATTGAGCCAAATGCAAAACTCTTTTTTTTTTTTTTTCTATTTTCAAACACTTTCCCAAATATTTCAAAGCCATCTTTCTCTCCTTGTGGTAAAGACATCTTCCACTTCTCTCCATTTGCTCTCTTGAGCCATTACCGAAATCACTACTGTGTTACCAACCCAAGTACTCTAACCTCAACTCCAGTTTCATACTCTTCAAATTTCCTGCTTCCTTTTGTTTCCTCCATTTGCTTTCCAACTTATTCAGCAACCAACTATAAAGTTCATATATTTTCCTTTTTAGTGAAATCACATCTCCACAGTACTGAATAAACATAGTATTTGAAAGGGAGGCAATATCAGCAAATTTTTCATTTCTTTTCCCTCCAATTTTCTTTGGGATTCTGTGAGACCCAATTTTTATTCTCTTCTTTGACATTTACTCACAACTTCACTAAATTTTCTTTATTGACCTCACTGTATTCAAGTTCTTTATTATTTATAAATATATCATCTGCCCATTTAAATAGATTGTGAGTATCTGCTTGATAATATTTATACCACAATGAAATTAATCTAAATCAAAAACAAGGAATTAATCATTTTCATTGGCTTTGTCCCCTTCTAGTTGTTATTTCTCTCTCGTGTCTCCATGTAACTCTCTATTAAGTAGAGATTACTTTTGGAAGGTTGAATAATTTTTCCACATAGATCATTTTGCTGAATGGAATGATCTCCTCTCCTGACTATAGAGCAGTGTATAATTAATTGGAGAAATTTCTCCTATGCATAATTAACCCTGGGAGATCTTAAAGTTTATGTGGACCATGCTCAAATTGCTCTCCTACCTGAGCCACAGTCTCCTCATCTGTGGTTAGAAAAAAAAAATACCTTTTTTGCCAAAAACAAGGTGTTGATTCTTTGGGTTAAATTTAATAATGCAGGTAAAAATACTTTGAAAACCACAAGGCATATATGAGTGTAATGTATCATTATAAGTCATAGGTTATTTTCATGTTCAAAGCATATCATTTATTTATAAACTATAATACTATGACCTGTTCCAATTTTCTTCTTAAAAGTTGTCAGATTATGTGTTACCAAAGTTAAAATAATTACATGCATAAGCAAAAACACTTTTTCCTGATATTCATTTTCACATACTGGGCTTATTTACCCATCACTCATACTAAGCCTCTTCTGACTTTTAGAATCGTTTTTAAAAGCCTTAAAAAAAACCTTTTCTTTAAATCATGTAAAATTATTGTTCTGACAATATAAATATCCCATGCATCAAAAACCACATTAATTGATCCAAGCAGCTCTGAAAATGCACCCAACACAGGGGGGCTTATTTTTTGATAGGGGCCACTGCAGCAGTAAAAGGCATGGGGTGAGCCAACCCTTCAGAAACAAGCAAGTTCCATGACAGCAAAGCTAATGAGGCTGGAAGACTTTCATCAGGACAAGAAGCATGAAGTCAGTGGTCCAGGTCATGAATGCACACACTGCAGAGAGAATAGAGATAGTGTTCATAGAATGGATCAAACTGTAAATGTACCATGTCACAGCAGGTTCAATTTCAAGAAAATAGTCACCCTTTGAATTGTACTTTTACTATTACAGAACACAAAAGACAAATAATGTCTGACCTCACTGATTTGAAACTATTAGAATAAGCAACCTCATACAGTCAGAATCTAGAATACAGGTTACCAGAGGACAGGGTAGGGATAGGGATTGGGAAGGTAAGGCTTAAAATGTCCAGGGTTCCTCTTTGGAATGATAGAAATTTTATGGTAATGGATGATGGCAATGGTAGCATAACATTGTGAATGTAGTTAAGAGCATTGAAATATATAACTGAATGTGATTTTAAGGGGGAATGTTAGATTGTATATGTGGTAAGAATATAAAAATTTGAAATAAAATCCATGGAACTACATGACACAAACAGTGAGCGCTGAGTTAAACCATGGACTATAGTTAATAGTTCAGTGCTAAATAAGTGCTGTCATCAATTGTAACAGATGTTCCACCCCAATGCAAAGTGTTAATAGTAGGGTGGTATGTGGGAATCCTGTAATTTATGCGTAGTTTTATAAACCCACAACTTCTCTAATAAAGGAAAAAAAGAACGGTCTATTCACATATCCATATAACTGTCCCTTTGACCTCTTTGTCACCAATTTTCCAGTGATGATTCTTCCAAATCCCTGATTATCTTGTCAAACTATTGGCCACAGCCCATAAATCAATTTTCAAATACTCCTCTGGCCAGTTTTTCTTCCAAGCATAATGAACAACAGGTGCATTTCTTGATGTTCTGTCCACTTTGAAGATTTCTCTTTACCACAGTTCTTCAGGAATGTCCCAGAAAGTACAGGGACATGCTGCAGCTGTCCATTTTTGAGTGGGACCTGTATATCATGCAGAACATCTGTAGACCATGCCTGAGTTTTCTATTCCTCAGTCAACTGATCATAGGGAACTCCTACAAGAGGACATGGCTATAGTCTGGGAAATAGAAGGTGATGGGCAGAAGTGGGTGCCAGTGGCATTTGGGCCAGATCCTCGGGTAACTTGCTTGTGTCTTCAGGGCCTGTTCAAGCCCAGTCTCATATATACCACCTACATTTTATGATGGAGTGCTGCTGTGCATGCTCAACTTTATGGCTTGTTTGGTCAGACAACACACAGCTCACTACAGGCAACTCAAGTCTGATGGTGGCCCATGGTTGAGTGTTCAGTCTCTATCAATGCCCAATAGCAGACTAAAAGCTGTTTCTCAATAGGAGAGAGTTGTTTACAGAAGATGAAAAGGCTTTACTCCAAAATTCTAAGGGTTGGTCTGTGATTTTACCATAGGGAACTGCTATATTAGAGAGGCTCCAGACAGCATCTCTAATTACTACTAAAACTTTCAATACCATTGGATCTGCTGGATCATATGGCCCAAGTGACAGAAAAGCCTCCTTTTGTGGTCCCAATCAAACCCAGCAGCTCTTTTGGCTCCCTTAGTAAATGGGCTGGAGTAGCACATCCAAAGGAGGAATATGTTGTCTCAAAAATCCAAAGATACTCTTGCGGTTAGAAACTATATGTGCTCCAGAAAAGCATGTTTTTAAAGTTAATCTATTCCTGTGGGTATGGACCAATTGTAAGTAAGATCTTTGGATGCATCTATTTCAGTTAAGGTGTGATGCACCTCATTTAGGATGAGTCTTAATCCTCTTACTGGAGTTCCTTATAAACAGTATGAAATACACAAAGAGAGAAAGTCATGGAAGCAAGAAGCTGATAGTAATGAAACCCAGAAAAGAAGGGAGATGCAAGCAGATACCACCATGAGCCTCACCATGTGGCAGATGTCCCAAGGATCACTGACAGCCAGTCTTTGGGAAGAAGATGTAGACTTGATGATGCCTTGAGTTGGAAATTTTTCTCAGTGTCAAAACTCTAAGCTAATAAATACCACTGTTAAAAGCCAACCTGTTTTTTGGTTTCTGCTTTCAGCAGCCTAAGAAACTGAAAGAGAGGCCACCTAAGCATCGTACCTGCTCTACAACCACATGGTGAGGCTCATGGTGCTATCTGTTGCTATCTCCCTTCTTTTTTGGGTTTCATGACTTTCAGAAATTCTGTTTCTCAAGAACCACTCTTGATATGAAATCTGTATTAGTGTTCTCCTGGGAATCTGTGTGTGTTCATGTGTGTGTGTGTTATGTATACAATGTATTTATATAGTAAATAGTAAATAATATGAGATTTATTATGGGAATTGACTAGTGACACTGTGGGGAAGGGCAATTCTAAATTCCATAGATCAGGCCTCAAGCTGGGAACTCAGATAAGGTTTTCCATGAATTCCTTAAGAGAAACTGGCTGACTGAAGTAGCAATAGAAATTCTGACCCCTGAAATCATCAGTTCTCCTTCCAATGCCTTCAACTGACCGAATGAGACTTCTTTTATTGTTGCAAGCATTCTCCTTAGTTGTTTGTAGTTGTAACCATTTATATATGCAATCAACTTACTGGTTATTTTAATCCACAAAATATCCTCACAGTAACAATCAGGTCAGTCCTTATTGGACACCATAACCTAGCTAAGTTGACACATAAACTTGCCCATCACACCAGTATAGAAGAGATGTAAAAAGCCTGGCTTTCAAAAAAAGTATATATGATAAATATGGGAGGAGAAGAATGTCCTTTTCTAATTTGGAAATACATTGCAGAAGAGAATGGAGCCAAAAATTGAAACTGATGATTTGTGTAAGCAATAAAAGAAACTAGAAAGGAAGGAACTGACCACCCCTGAGTTGTTCAACATTAGGTATTGGTTGCAAAAAAAATTAATTCAGCAAATAATAACTCCCATGTTTTAAAAAAAATAAGAGTGGTGCATAATTCAAAAAAGTTCATAAGATAAGGGCAGCCAAAGTGAAGGGGACCTTCTAAATTTATTTGTTAATAATGTGAAATATTTGGAAACCAACTTAAATTTCAGAAATTCAGATAGCATCTGTGGTTTTAAACAATTTTACCCAAGAAAGAAAGGTGTCACTTTTGATGGCATCCATTTTGCTTCAAATTGTTTACAAATGATGAGCATTTAAAAAATGTCATCTATATGATGAATTTATGGATGTACAAGACATTATTCACAAACAACTGGTCTAACAGAACAAACCTGATGATAGAAAGTGGATGGACATTTTTTGTTAGCTGGAAACTTATTCCTATCAGTCCAAAATCTACTGTTGTTAATAAATAAAATCCTAAGTATTCCATGCCCTAATACTTTTGTTGAGAGATTATTTACCTGGATGTTATCACATTGGACTGACACCAGGATCTGTTACAATTTGGGCTTGATAATAGCAAAGATGCAATTCAAACTCAAATTTATGATTGATTGTATTCCATTTTATCCATTCATGAAAGAAACATGGTTGTCATAAGTTACTGCAAAAGGAAGCAGAGAGAGTAAAAATATTCTACTGTATAATGGAATAGAAAGAAATTTTCATGCTTTAAAAAATTTAGATATAGGTCATATCTCTCTAATTAGTCCTGTTATAGGAATTCTTCTTTTACAAACACTTACTTGTATGTATCTTATGGATGTGAACTATATAGTTTACAAAACTTAAATATGGATTAAGAAATCTAAAAAGTGTTCAAATTATGAGGAGATAGAAATATGATAAAATATTTCTATATTTTTCTCACATAAATTATTTAATTCTGATTATTAATTTCCCCATTAACTATTCCTGTTAATTTTCTTAAATAATAGGATTTATATACAAAAAATAATTATGAATAATGTATAATTTCAAATAAAATCTTATTTTTCATAATTTATTTTGAATTAGGAAAAATGTCTAATCATAGGTGATGTACTGTATTATTGTGATTTTATGATAATTTGTGAGATTGTTATTTAATTATTTATCCTTTTTTGTGTACCAAATTCTTGGTAATTGAGGAGGTTTTTCTCCAGAGAGTTTTCCTCTGCTAGGTGCTTGGGGCCACCACTAAAAAAGGGCAACTTCATCCTGAATTTTCTGCCTAGTACTTTTCAGACCATCCAGTTAAAATAGAAATGCTCCCAAAATCCACCTAAGAGTCAGCTTGTGGTTATAGAATTTTTTCTATTTTAGAAGAGGCAGGGATTGAACCCAGGTCCTTGTACACAGGAAGCAGGTGCTCAACCTCTGAGCTAAATCAGCTCCCCAAGATTTTAAAGGACATCTTCATTTCTCTCTGTCCAGATTCAAGGCCCACAGCCAATATGCTCTTCTTTCTCCATTCCTCCCTTGAGAATGGGCTCTTTCTGAGCTCCTGCTCTTATTGAAGTTTCTTCCATATAATCCCTCATCTTGTATGTTCCCTCAGCTTTGCCTTTTCTTTTTCTGCACGGCATTTCCTAGCCCCAGGGCATGCTTACATCTTTGTATTCTTGCTTCTGCTTTATTCATAGCCTCTGAGGATTTCCCTTTTTCTTATTTGATTCATCATGAATTTAGAATGTTTATCTTTATATTGTAGCCAGCTTTGGTGAATATTTTGTACACTAGTTCCCCTGCCCCCATGAGATAGAGAATGCCCTGTTGGCCAAAATTAAACCAAGCAAATCTTTAAATGATATTAACATGTTAAGAAAGGTTGAAAACTGCTATTTTAACAGTACTGAATTGAAATAATTTGAATCAAAGTAAGAAATTTTAAAGTAGGAGAGAGTAATGTGCTATGTTAAAGCTTGCATTACCTTTTAATAATCAAAGGGATTCAGACATACACCAGGTGATTAGACAGACAGGTTAAAATTAGGTAATGAGTTGTGCCTTTCAATGATCTAAGACCTGTTTAGTAATGAAGAAAATCATCATAGAAACAGAATATGCAGAAGGTACCTGGTAGTATTGAATTTTGGGGTTTTTACTAGTGGTTCCCAACCCTAGCTGCACATTATTAGAAAGTTCAAAATACCAGTGCCAGGGCCCTTCTCCAGGGGAGCAAAATCCAAAAATAAGCTAAATAGTAATTTTCGTCTTACTGAGTTTTTTATAATCTTGGATTCAGACAATTTAAATTTATATTCTCTATCTGGGTCTGTGATGATAATAAGAGCTTACATCGGTAAAGCACTTGTCATTTGCAAAGCACTTTATTTAAATGATACCGTCTTCCACCAACTGCTTCTCATAAGAACAGCAGAGCAAATATTTACTATTCTGATTTTGCAGGTAAGTAAGGCTCAGTGGAATGTTGTGACATGAGTAAAATGGTTTGTATTTACAAGTCAAATGTGCAAAAGTAAATACAGCATTCTTCATCTTTAAAATCTAATACCACCTTATTCTTGATCCTCCATCCCATTGATAAGATCCCAGTTGGGGACTGAGAGATAAACTTTAAACTCATCAAAATGAAAAGTTCTTTGTATTTTTGTGTTGTTTAAAATGCTCTTTCTTAGACTAAGTCAAATCCTTTTTTACAAACGCTGCACATATTGCACTTTTCATTGTCTGACTAAACAAACTGATGTCTCATGCCAGTGATGGAGTTAGAGTGGGGAAAAGGCAAACTCATAAATACTCAACACGAGGTGGGTTAGTATAGGACCCAGGGAAGGCAGTTGGGCAGAATAAGGTCATGACAGCTGGGACCCCCATCAAAACACAGCCAGGGGACCCTGCGCAGAAACTCCCTGAGGGGAGGCAGCTGCTTGAGAACAAAGCTGTGGCCCTTACAGCCAAAAAGCCTGCCAAGACCCTGGTCATAAGGTCCCATTTGAAACTCTGGGGCTCAAAAGAAGCCCTCATACCTCCACACAGAAAGGCCTCCCAATTGGTTCCCTGGTGGACAGGTGGATGTGGAAAGGCAGCCAATGAGGACAGCAGATAGCTGCCCCCTCCTTAACATGGGGAAGGGGAGGAGGAAAGTCCTTCAAAAGGCCCAGCCCAGAGCCCACACTCTTCTCACCCCATAGCATGGCCCACACCCCTGTCCTGGGTGTGAACTCTTTTCTTGTTTCTTAATAAACCCTCTACTCCCTTGCCTACCCTTTGGCATGTCCTTATATTCCTTTATGGGACAGAGCCAAGAACCTAAAACCCTGAGCATTCTGCTGACAATAGCAGTGGAGCGAGTAGTGTCCTCGGGGCTTAGTCTCCTCCCACACTCCACATTGGAATGTTGCAAAAATTACTTTGAGGCAGAATATTCCAGGGTTATTTCTGAGTATACCTAGAGTTTCTATTGGAGTTTCCATTGCCTTGCCTCCCTCTCCCTCCCCTCCTGGGCTGGGAAGGCAGCCAGGCTCCATCTACATTCAAGGACTCAGCCAGCTTCCTTTGTCCTCCCTGTGCTATTGCTCACCCTAAAACTGCTCTCAGTTCTTGAGGTTCTCACGTGGTATGTCAAGAAAACCATTTGTAATCCAGAAAATCATTTGCCCTCTTAACAAACTCTGGTTTTGATTGCTTCTTGTGGAGACTGAAAGCTAAATTTAGGAAATTGTTTCTAACAGGCAATATACCTCTGAGTTAAAGAGCATCATTGATTGACTTGGTGGGAAGTCAAAGTGACTCATGATTTAAAATGAAAACTTAAAAATATTAGCTTAGTATCATTTTAGTTTATTGGATGACAATTTCCTAATGATTAGCAGAGTTGTGAAAATATATCCCAACATGTCTTAACTTCTCACATTTTTTCATTTTATACATCATGTCCATGTATCAAAATGATCAGAGGTGATCACAAATTCTTTTTTAATAAAGCCTGAATGCACACACACACATAGTATACAATGGAAGTGGGGTATTTAAAAGCAGGCCCCTCAAATGGTAAGAAATTATTTTCCTTTCTCTTTATTTTTAACAGGGAAGCTAACCATTACAACATCTTAGGTCAATGTGCTGTAGATAAGGCCTTTATTTTTCATAATTCTTCTGTAAGTATCCCCAAAATATATCAATAATTAATGATTAGAACCTGCTAAAACCCATCTGGCAATGTCCCTGGGTTATTAGTTAGAAGGAGTTTATCTAAATCACTTGATTCTGATGCAGGATCATGAACTGTTTGTTTCTACTGAATATGCAGCATCGTGGATATCTATACATTATAACAAAGGCCAGGTGGTTGTTGATGTAAATTTTTTTTTTGTAGTGACCATTTGAGCCATCAGCTGAATTGACTCCTGGCTGAGCAAAATGTGTTTAAGAATACCTCTCAGCTAAGAAAACACTTTACTGTTTTCATATTTTTTTTCTTTACTTTTTTAGGTATAAATACATTTTAAAGCAAAATTTATGTATTTGGGGAATTACATGCATGTAAATATGACATCTTCCTAAATACATTTCTGACCAGCCATGAGATGATAACATCAGGGATAATAGATTAGACTCAGAGAAATAAGGGTGTATGCTATAGTTGAGAAAGTAATTGTGTGACCCAGGAGATGGCTCCTTTTCCTGAAGAATTAGTGGCAGTTATGTATTTATTATATAAACAGAGATTGATCGACCCAGGTCACTTCAGTAATATGCCTGGAAAAATAAAAGCCATTCTGATATTCCTGGAACAGAAATCCATAATTTTTAGCATTCAGTACTTCAGGTTGACAGAGTCATTGGAAACTTAAAAGATTGTATTAATTTAGATAATGTTATTATTCATAATGTCTTTTGGTCTTATATCTGAAATATTAAATGTACTAGATGACATGTAAA
This sequence comes from Cabassous unicinctus, assembly GCA_029593785.1. NCBI lineage: Eukaryota > Metazoa > Chordata > Mammalia > Cingulata > Chlamyphoridae > Cabassous > Cabassous unicinctus. The sequence goes on along the minus strand of JAQZBX010003571.1, from coordinate 38,232 downwards.
GAGCACACACCAGTGAATGAAAAAATATATAAATGAGATTTATATTTTCACTGCAAATATTGTGTGCTTAATTCATTTTTATATATTTTTTTGCCCCATTACATTTTGAATCAGTAATATAGTCACATGATTCAAAACTTCCAACATACAAAAGGATATTGAGTGAAAATTGATCTCAATTTCATCTTCCATCCACCAAGTTCCTTTCCTGCAGGCTGCAAATGTTAATCACATACTGGTTATTCTGTGAGAACATCTTATGTATAAACTAACAATTTAAAATTATATATACATATGAATTTTATATATTCATATACACTCACATATATGTGACATATGTATATGTATGACATATTTATATATATAAATGTGTGCATATATGTGATTTATATGTGTATATATGATTTTCCTTATTTTTAAAAACTGGAAACATACCATGAAACATATTGAAACACTGTTTATGTTCTTGCTATTTTCAATGACCAATCTTGTAAATCATTCTATTTCATTAAATAAAACTTCCTCTTGTTTTTTTTTTCCCAGGAGTATAGCATTTCTTGGCTTGGTTGTCCTCTAATGATGCATACTTTCATTTTCAGTCTTCTGCTATTGCAAATAAAGATTCAAGGAATAACACTCTATCTGAGCTATTTTCACACATTTGCAATGATATTTATACACTTTAGACACTGCTTTTTACTCTGTTTTTGCTTTGCTCATCTCTAAAATGAGAATAATTATACTCACTTTGAATGTTTAATGTAAAGCCCAGAGATAATATAAAATGTCTAAAAAAGTTTATGGCTAGAAAGTACTTAATAAATAGTACTTGTTATATTTATATGTATTATGGAGAATATTTTAACAAACATTTCTATCCCCTTACAGCAGAATAAACCTAGGAATTTATTGGTAAGAATAATTAAATTAAAGCATTATTTGAGAATTTTTAAGTTTTTGTGTCTATTCTGGAACTTTTACTCACCTTGGTTGAATTTATTCATTTCTACCTGAAACCTTGTGTGTGAATGAGTTCAACCAAACATAGCACATAGGTGGTTTAAGAAGTTCCATATTATGTATGCAAATTATAAATTTTCCTCATAATAAATTATAAATTTGGATAGAGAAGGTCTATATATATGCACACTTCAACATCTTTTTAAAATAAATATTGCCTCATTACTCTCCAAAATCTTGCATCAATTAAAAGCTCAACATTTGTTTATGAAGGTTTCTATTTTCATATATTTTCACCAAGACAAGGTATTATTTATTAAAAAACACTCATTATTTTATTTACTTATTTTAAGCCATGTAATCAATTGTTTCCTTAAGGATTTGATGTACTATCCTCTTATATATTGGTTGATTTGATTTGTTAATATTTCAGTCAGGAATTTTGCATCTATGTTCATAGGAGGGATTGGTCTACAATTTTTCTTTTTAATATCCTTTTAAAATTTTGGGATCAGTGTTATGCTGTCCTCAATAATAAGTGCTCTTTAATAATTTCTGAAAACATGGTCATAAAATTGGTATTATTGGTATTATTCTTCCTTAAATGCTTGGAAAAATTCACCTTTTACCTAAACTACCAATAACAGGTACTATAATTATTTTATCCCAAGTCTATCTATATATATTTCCATCCTTCTTACCACCCATCAATCCTTCTTTATCATTTCTATGTTAATCATGAATATCAATATACTCTGCTCTAAATTATTTAGCATCTGAATGTCTAACTACAGTTTTGTCTATTTTTTAATGTAAAATATACATACAAACAAGTGCATATATCTTAAGTGCCCATTGGCTGAGTATTGACAAATGTATACCTGTGTAACCCAGACTAGCTATAAAGCATAACCATCACCTCAGAAAGGTTCCTCTTGGGCCTTCCCAGTAAATATCTACCATCGCTCCTCAAAGACAACAAGTCTTCTGATTATTTTTCTAACAGATTAGTTTTGCTGTTCTAGAAATGTATATACAGTGTTGTGGGTTGAATTATGTCCTCCAAAATGATATGCCAAAGGCCTAACCACCAGTATCTGTGAATGTGACCCTTTGCACATGCAGCAGGCAAAATGAGATCATACTGAATTGGGTTTGCTCTTAATCCAATAACTGGTGGGGCAGTTTGAGATTATTTATGAATACCCAAAAAGAAGGAATATGTTTGTAAATTGGCCTGTCCCTCTGAATGTGAAGCCCTTTGTTTGTATTAAATTCAAAGGTTTTAAGTTTACTTAATAAAATCAATTTACGGCCTTTGATTTGACCACATCAGTAGGGTTGGACTCAGGGTTGAGGTTTTAATTTGCATTTTAATGACTAATAGTAATATGCACTTTTTCAAGTACTTAATTCTCACTCAAATAACTTCTTTCCCATTTTGATTGGGTTGTTTGCCTTTTTATTATTGTGCTTTAGGAGTTCTTTATATATCATGGATGCCAGTCTCTAGACATATATATGATTTATGAAGGTTGCCTTATAGTCTGAGGCTTACATGATTTTTTTTCATTTTGGTGTATGTTGATGAGTGAAATATTTGAGTTTGAAACTGTCCAAGTTTTGCTTTCATGGATACTGCTTTTTGTGATATTTCTAAGAAATTTTGCTCATTTTCAAGTCATGAAGATATCGTTCTAAATTTTCTTCAGGTAGCTATTTATATGTTTAGATTTTACATTGAGGTATATGATCTATCACAAATTAATTTTTTTTGTTTATAGTGTGAAGAAGTAGTAAAGATTCTCTTCTTTCCATTAAGATTTGCAATTTATCCATCACCAGTTTTTTAAAAAATTCTCTTTATTTATTGACTTGGTTTGGCACTTTTTGTGAAAAACAGCGAATTTATGAGTGTGAGTTCATATCTGGAATTTATTCCATCAATATGTGTGTTAACCATTCTGCCAGTGCCACATTGACTTGTCTATATAAGCTTTATAGTAAGGTTAGTTTGAAAAGTATTCCACCTTTGTTTATTCTCTTGGATATGCTAGGTACTTGAGTTTCCATGTAAATTTAAGAATTAGCATGCTAATTTCTAAAAAAAAATTTGATTTTATAATAGGGATTGCATTCAATCTATGTCATTGGTTTCTAGATTGATTCCATCATTGTCAGGAAACATTTGTATTACAATTTCAAATATGTGGAATTTATTGAGACTGTAATAGGCAACTACATATAATCAAATAAACTGTTTTTAATTAAGACAGTATAGCTCTAGGCAATGTTTTATTATATTTTGAATCTCCCCACCATATTGCATAGTTTAGCGTCACTGTGAAGACTTGCTCTATTTACTGTGGTTTAACTCTCTGCTAATGAGTAAGGTAGGGTCAAAATATACTTTCAGGAAAGGTGTGCCTTTATTTGTCTTCTATGTGTTTGTAGTAAGCTTTCTTCCTGGCAGTTTAGTATGAGATCCTCAATGCCTGCACTCACTAATTTCTGCTGCAGGGCTCAGACAAAAACTAGATAACTAAACTAGCTGTTCTAAATTTATTTTGAAAATTAACTGCCTTGAGAATCACTCTGATGCCATCTTTTACTCCTTGAGGCCTTTACTTCACTTAGCTTGAGGCTTTCTGAAACCTCTCCTCCCTATATAACAGTCTTCTACCTGTCCTTTGAAAAATGCTTAGCTCCAAGAAGGTTTTTCTTTATATCTGATTCCATCTGCATTTTTTTTTGTTTTTATTTTTGTTTATTAATTTTTTTAAAAATTAAAAAAGAAAAAACTTTTTTTAAGATACTTAGATTACATAAATGTAACACAAAAAATATAGGGATTCCCATACGCCCCACCTCCCACACTTCCCACAACCCCTCATGTAAACAACCTTCATTAGTGTGGCACATTCGGTGCAATTGATAAACACATCTTGGGGCTTTGCCATTAAGCATGGACCATCGTTCACATTGTAGACCCACACTGTCTCCCACACAGTTCTGCATGTTATATGATAATATAAAATAGCCTATATCTATCATTGCAGTGTAACTCAGGACAATTCTCAAGTCCTGAAAAAGCCCCTGTACTACAACTGCTTTTCCCACTCCCTGACCCCAGAGCCTCCGGTGGCCACTGGATCCACATCAATGTTGTAATTTCTTCCAATGCTTGAATCACAATATGTCTATAGTAGAATACCAGTAAGTCCACTCTAGTCCATAGCTCTTCCCCCGATCCTGAGGAGTCTGGGATGGTGATGTCCACTCCACCTCCAATTGAGAGGAGGCTGATATCCCATGGGGAAGATGGATCGGATTATTCTGCCTGCAGCTGCAAACTTTCTCCATTCCCTGTGATGGCCCTTGTCCTTCATCATCTCCCCACCAGGTGTCCTGGGTGAGTCCATTGGTCTATAGAGTAGGAGCTCCACTGAGATTCCAGGCACAGCTGGCACATTGACAGCCTAAAGACTCCAGTCTCTGGGTGTACACCTACAAACTCCAGCACTACGTATAGGTTTGAATAGAAGGGACAGATGAACCATGTGCAGCAAAGACATATTTGAGTCCAACTCTGTCACTCTTAGGAGCACAAATTTCAAAGTGGGGCCCACTGGCAAGGCATAAAGCTAAATTTTTAATTAATATTTTTTTTTATTTTGAAAGAAGGTTTAGATTACATAAAAAATATATTGGATTCCCATGTGCCCCACTCCCTCCCCCTCCCACACTTTCCCACATCAACATTCTTCATTAGTGTGGTACATTAGTTACAATTGCTGAAAACATCTTGGAGCATTGTACTAACCATGGATTATAGTTTACATTATACTTTACACTCTGCCCTGGACAATTTTGTAGGTTACGACAAATGTATAATGGTCTGTATCCATCGTTGCATTTTCATGCAGGACAATTCCAATGTCCTGAAAATGCCCCCATATTATACCTATTTTTCACTCTCTCTCCCCCCAGAACCACTGGTGGCCACTGCTTTCACATCAATGATAAAAGTTCTTCCATTTCTAGAATAATAATGTCTATAATAGAATAACAGTAAGTCTACTTTAGTCCATGGAAAGTCTACTTTAGTCCTAGGAAATCAAAGAAGACTTCACAAATGGAAGAATATTCCCTGTTCATGGATAGGAAGACTGAACATCACAAGATGTCTATCCTACCCAAACTAATCTACAGATTTAATGCAATCCCAATAAAAATCAACCCTGTATTTTTTAAGGAATTGGAAAAACTAACTACAAAATTTATTTGGAAGGCTAAGCAGCCCCAAATCAACAAAGACACATTGGAAAAGAAAAATGAAGTTGGAGGTATCACACTACCTGACTTTAAAACATACTACAAAGCTACAGTGGTCAAAACTGCATGGTATTGGAACAAGGATAGACATACTGACCAATGGAACTGAATTGAGAGTTCTGATATAAATCCTCGCATATTCAGTCTTTTGATATTTGACAAGGCCACCAAGCCCACTCAGTTGGAGGAGAATGGACTCTTCAACAAGTGGTGCTTGGAGAACTGGATATCCATATCCAAAAAAATGAGAGAGGAACACCATCTCACACCTGATACAAAAATCAACTCAAGATGGATCAAAGATCAAAATATAAGAGCCAAGACTATAAAGACCTTGGAAGATAATGTAGGAAATTATCTACAGGACCTTGTAATAGGAAATGGTTTCATAACTTCACACCCAAAGCACAAGCAGCAAAAGAAAAAATAGATAAATGGGAACTCCTCAAAATTAAAAACTTTTGCACCTCAAAGGACATTATCAAGAAAATAAAAAGACAGCCTACCCAATAGGAGAAAATGTTTGGCAACCATATATCTGATAGGAGCCTAATATCCTGCATATATAAAGCAATCCTACACCTGAAAAATAAGAAGACAACCCATTTAAAAAATGGACAAGTGACCCAAAAAGACACTTCTCCAAGGAAGAAATACATACGGCTAAAAAGCCCATGGAAAAATGCTGAACATCGCTAGATATTAGGGAAATGCAAATCAAAACTACAATGAGATACCATCTTATACCCATCAGACTGGTGGCTATTAAAAAAACAGCAGACTATAAGTGTTGGAGAGGATGTGGAGTAGTGGGAACTCTCATCCACTGCTGGTGGGTTTGTGGAATGGTCCAGCCACTGTGGAGGACAGTTTGGTGGTTCCTCTAAAAATTAACTATAGCTCTTCTGTATGATCCAGTGATTCCACTGCTGGGTATATACCCAGAAGAATTGAAAGCAAAGACACAAACAGATATATGCACACCAACGTTCAAAGTGACATTGTTCACTATTGTCAAATTTGGAATCAACCCAGGTGCCCATCAACAGAAGAATGGATAAACAAAATGTGGTACACACATAAAATGGAATATTACACAGCTGTAAGAAGGAATAAAGTGCTAACACATGGGATAACATGGATGAATCTTGAAGACCTTATGTTGAGTGAAGCAAGCCAGGCATTGAAGGATGAACAGTATATGACCACAGTGATATGAATTAAGGAAATTGAGCAGTCTCAGAAAGCTATTGTCAAAAGATAGGTTTACAAGAAAGAGAAAGAGAGGAGAACGTTGTGACTTATTGCCTATACAGATGTAATCTATGGTAAAGTGATAGAGTGTAGTTGCATATTGAAGGGATAGGACAAGTGCGTAGTGACATTATTGGGTTTGGTGGTACAGGGTTGACAGGTGGGTAGATTGGGAAGGATGAGTTAGAATACCCAGGACACTGGGGGGAGAGATGGGAGAAGGTCCAGGTGAACACTTGGGATTTGTGGGTATGAGGTTGAAAGTCAGAGGTGGGAATGCTTTTATGGCAATATGACAAGGAAATGTCACTGGTTTAGGGTGTTGGTTGGGGGGACATTTGGGACAGGGCACACCTGGAGCAGACTTCTAGGGAGTGTTTGTTTGCCCTGTCATAATGTGCTTTATCAGTTGGTGGAGGACCACATAATGAGTGGGAAGGAGATGGACTCCCATCTTTGGGAGGACCAGTTCATTCAGAAATAGACAGGTGGGGGTTTTTCAAGAGCAAGGGTGGTTCCTAATAGAGGAGGACAAACCAGTGGAATACCAGTTGCATTTAACTATGAATTTTGTCATCCAATGTGTCAATGGGCCCCAGGGCAATAGGGAGGGAGGAACAGAATAGATCAAATGGGGTATTTAGTGGTCAGTTGAAATGTTCTTCATTAGTTCACAGTGATGGACACAGGACATGGTAAATATCATCAAAATTTATAAAAGTGTATGGTCTAAAATGAAAACCATTGACAATGTTTAGTAGCTATGTTTCACTATCTGTATATCAGTTATAACAAAGCTACCATCCACATACAAAAAGTTTTAATATGGGGTGAGGAAAGGGGGAGGACATTGGGTATATGAGAGTCTCTTGTATTCTGTGTGTGTGACTTTGCTGTGACCTAAAACTTCTTGAAAGCAAAATGAAAAATAATGAGACACTGGAGAGTGAGAGGAGGAAGGTGCCACGGTACAGACTGGACACCAGATATTGCAGTGATAAAAGGCAAAATGTAAAAAAAAAATTTTTTTTTCATTTTTTGAATATACCAATCTTTTAATTTAATTTAATTTAAAATTTTTAAGTTTTCATGTATTTAATCTCTTACACTTAAACTTATCATTATTATTTCACTTTCCTATTAATTGTACTTGGCTATTGTTTGGCTTCATCTTTAAGAAGCTTTGGATCACAAAAGGGTTACAACTGCGTTGGGAGAGGATCATTGGTGGGGGGGTGTCAGGGATGGGGGTTGTAAGGTAGGAAGTACACCTGAACATACATACAAGGTATATAAAATTGTTCTAGTGTTCACAGGGCATGGTCACAGTGGGTGGAGAATCATTCAGTAAATGAGAGAATACTGAATTCCCATCCTGGAGAGCTCTGCCAGTTTCTCCAATGGAGCAGCAACAGTTGCCCAAGTGCAGGGGCATTGCCTGGCAAAGAAGAATGATCCACTGATGGGTCCTTGTTATTGATGACTAGCCTTAAGAGTCTTTGCTCTTGAAATTTAAACTTGGCCTATTGTTATGGGGTGTTAAGGGGTGCCTCCTGAGAGTCTCCTTATTGCTCAAATGTGGCCTCTCTCTAAGCCAAACTTAGCATATGAATGCATTATCTTATTCCCAGCATGGGACAAGACTCCCGGGAATGATCCTCCCTGGCACTGAGGTATTACTGCCAAGTGCCAACTGGCAATACGACTGGAAAAAGACCTGGAATAAAAGGTGGAAAAGGTAAAGAGGAATAAGTGCATATGGCTAGGGGTCTTCAGAGTGAGTCAGGAGTTCATCCCAGAGGTAACGCTTAGGCACATCTCAGTAGGACCTCATAGGCTTCCAAAGTGTATATCACCACAAATGGAGGGGTTCCTGAGGGCTCTGGAGACACCCAGGTCTTATGTTAGGGCAAATAGCTCTGGAGTTTGGTGCCTTTCCAGTGGGCCCTACTTTGGAATCTCTGCTCCTGAGTGACAGAGTTGAACTCAAATATGTCTTCCCTGCACATGGTTCATGTGTCCCTTCTATTCAAACCTATATGTGGTGCTGGAGTTTGTAGGTGTACATCCAGAGACTGGAGTCTTTGGGCTATCCATGTGCTAGCTGGGCCTGGAATCTCAGTGGAGCTGCAACTCCTACTCTACTGCTCAATGGACACACACAGGACACCTGGCAGGAAGATCATGATGGATAACGGCCATCCCAGGGAATGGAGAGAGTCTGCAGCTGCAGGCAGCATAATCTCATCCATCTTATCCATGGGATATAAGCCTACTCTTAATTGGAGGTGGAGTGGACATCACCATCCCAGACCTCTCAGGATTGGGGGAAGAGCTATGGACTAGAGTGGAATTACTTGTATTCGGTTATAGACATATTGTGATTCAAGCAATGGAAGAAATTACAACATTAATGAGGAGCCAATGTCCATTGGAGGCTCTGGGGGCAGGAAGAGGGAAAAGCAGTTGTAATACAGGGGCTTTTTTGGTACTAGGGAATTATCTTGAGTTACATTGCAATGACAGATATAGGCTGTTTTATATCATCATATAACATGCCGAACTCTGTGGGAAAGAGTGTGGTCTACAATGTGAACTATGGTCCATCATGCTTAATGGAAAGCCCTAGAACATGTATATCCATTGCACCTGAAGTGCCACACTAATGAAGGATGTTTATGTGGGACATTGTGGGAGGTGTTGGAGTTGTGGCATATGGGAATCCCTATAATTTTTGTGTAACCTTTATGTAATCTAAGTATCTTCAAAAAAATTTTTTTAATATATTAAAAAAAACCTTTGGGATTCAGCAAAAACTGTACTGGAAGAGAAATTCATAGCCATAAATGCATATATCAAAAAAGAATAAAGAGCTAAAATCAAAGACCTAACTGCACACCTGAAGGAATTAGCAAAAGAACAACAAACCAACCTGAATGGAAATAGAAAGAAGAAAATGACAAAGATTAGAGCAGAACTAAATGAAATAGAAAATAAGAAAGCACTAGAAAGTAAAGAAAACCAAAAGCTGTTTCTTCAAGAAGATCAATAAAATTGACAAACCCATATCTAGACTAACAAACAAAAAAAGAGAGAAGATGCAAATACACAAAATCCGAAATGAGGAAGGGGATATCAACACCGACCTAACAGAAATAAAGAGTATCATAAGAGGATACTTTGAAAAAGTATATGCCAACAAGAAGGATAATTTAGAGGAAATGGAGAAATTCCTAGAAACACACAAGCAGCCTACGTTGATGAAAGAAGAAATTGATTAATTCAACAGACCATTCATAAGTAAAGAGATAGAATCAGTCATCAAAAATCTCCTAAGAAGAGCCCAGGACCAGATGGCTTCACAGGTGAATTTTACCAAACATTCTGGAAAGAAATAACACCAATCCTGCTTAATCTCTTCCAAAAAACAGAAGTAGAAGGAACAATCCCTAACTCATTCTATGATGCCAACATTAGCCTAATACCAAAGTCAAACAAAGATGCCACAAGAAAGGAAAATTACAGACAAATTTCTCTGATGAACCTAGATACTAAAATCCTCAACAAAATAATTGCTAATCATATTCAACAACACATCAAACGAATTGTACACCATGGCCAAGTGGGTTTCATCCTGGGTATGCAAGGATGGTTCAACATAAGAAAATCAATCAATGTAATACACCACATAAACAGATCAAAAGAAAAAAAATCATGTGGTCATCTCTATAGATGCAGAAAAAGCATTCGATAAAATACAGCACCCTTTCCTGATAAAAACACTGCAAAAGATAGGAATAGAAGAAAACTTTCTGAACATGATAAAGGGCATATATGAAAAAACCACAACTAACATCATATAAAATGGTGAAATCCTAAAAGCTTTCCCTCTATGATTGGAAACAAGACAATGATGCCAACTATCACCACTCCTATTTAACATTGTCTTGCAAGTACTTCTTTGAGCACTGAGGCAAGAAAAAGATATAAAAGGCATCCAAATTGGAAAGGAAGAAGTAAAAATTTCACTGTTTGCAGATGACATTATTCTATACATAGAAAGTCCTGAGAAATCTACAATAAAGCTTCTAGAACTTATAAATGAGTTCACTGACATCACAGACTATAAGATCAATGCTCAAAAATCAATAGCATTTCTGTACACCAATAACGAGCAATCTGAGGAGGAAATCAAGAAAAAAAATACCATTTACAATAGTAACTAAAAAAATCACATACTTAGGAATAAACTTAACTAAAGATGTAAATGACTTATACACAGAAAATTACACAGCACTGTTAAAGGAACTCAAAGAAGACTTCAATAAATGGAAGAATATTCTGTGTTCATGGATAGGAAGACTAACCATCCTTGAGATGTCTATCTTACCCAAACTAATCTACAGATTTAATGCAATCCCAATAAAAATCAACGCAGCATAATTACTGAATTAGAAAAACTATGAAATTTATTTGGAAGGGCAAGAGGCCCCGAATAACCAAAGACATATGAAAAAGAAAAATGAAATCAGAGGAGTCACACTACCTGACTTTAAGCTGCAGTGGTCAAAACTGCATGGTATTGGCACAAGGATAGACATACTGACCAATGGAACCAAACTGAGAGCTCTGATATAGATCTTTGCATATACAGTTATGTGATATTCCACAAGGCCACCAAGCCAACTCAACTGGGAGAGAATGGCCTTTTCAACAAATGGTGCTTGGAGAACTGGATATCCATATCCAAAAGAATGAGAGAGTAACACCATCTCGTACCTTATACAAAAATCAAATCAAGATGGATCAAAGATCTAAATATTAGAGCCAGGACCATAAAGACCATGGAAGATAATGTAGGGAAGCATCTACAGGACCATGTAATAGGAAATGGTTTCATGAACTTCATACTCAAAGCACAAGCAGTGAAAGAAAAAATAGATAAGTGGAACCTCCTCAAATTTAAGACCTTTTGCACCTAAAAGGAGTTTGTCAAGAAAGTGAAAATATAGCCTACCCAATGGGGAAAATATTTGGTAACTATATATCTGATAGGACCCTAATATACAGCATATGTAAAGAAACCATATATCTTGAATATAAAAAGACAAACAAGCCATTTAAAAAATGGGCAAGTGACCTGAGAAGACACTTCTCCAAGGAAGAAATACAAATGGCTAAAAAGCACATGAAAAGATGCTCAACATCACTAGCTATAATGGAAATGCAAATCAAAACTACAATGAGATACCATCTTACACCCATTAGACTGGCAGCTATTAAAAAACAGAGGACTATAAGTGTTGGACAGGATGTGAAGGAATGAGAACTCTCATCCACTGCTGGTAGGAATGTAGAATGATCCAGCCATTGTGGAGGAGAATTTTGTGATTCCTCAAAAAACTAACTATAGAACTGCCATATTATCTAGCAATTCCACTGCTGGGGATATACCCGGAAGAACTGAAAGCAAAGACATGAAGAGATATATGCACACCCATGTCCATAGCAGCATTATTCACAATTGCCAAATGTTGGAATCAACCCAAATGCCCATCAACAGATGAATGGATAAACAAAATATGGTACATACATACAATGGACTATTACTCAGCTGTAAGAAGGAATACAGTGCTAACACACGGGATATATTAGGTGGCCAAAGGGGTACTAATGCAAAATACCAGAAATTGGTTGTTTTTTATAAAGGGTATTTCTTTGGGGTAGAAGCTTACAGTTACCACGCCATAAAGCATAAGTTTCTTCCCTCACCAAAGTCCATTGCCACATCTTGGAGCAAGGCAGCTGCTGATGTTTGCCAGGGTTCAAGCTTCTTGGGTTCCTCTCTTCCTGGGGCTACGTTTCTCTCCAGGCTTAGATACTCTTGTTTCCTTCACAAGGTCAGCTGTAGACTATGAGGCTCTCTAGGCTTTGCCTGTTACCACAAGACCAGCTGTAGACTATCAAGCTAATTGCCTGTGTCTATCCTGGGGCCTTCTCTCCTTCCACACGACCAAGCTCCTTTGTCTGTTCACCTCCCTGAGCTTCAACATCAAAACTCCAACATGAGAACTCCAACTTAAAAACTGCTCCAACTCTGTCCTTTGCCATGCCTTTTATATTTGATTCCCCACCCACCAAGGGGTGGGGCTCAGTGCCCTACTAACATGGCCCAGTCAATGCCCTAATCATAACTTAATCATGCCCAGATTAACAGACCATTTTACAAGCATAATCCAATATCTATTTTTGGAAATCATAATCATATCAAACTGCCAAACTGCTACACGGGATAACATGGATGACTCTTGAGGACTTTATGTTGAGTGGAGCATATCAGGCATTGAAGGATGAACAATACATGACCTCACTGGTATGAATTAAGCAAATTGAGCAGACTCAGAGAGCTATTTTCTGGAAGATAGGTTTACAGGAAATAGAAAGAGAGAAGAAGGTTGTGAGCCAACACCCATATGGATGTTACCTATGGTAAGGTGAAAGTGTGTAGTTGCTTATTGAAGGGATATGACAGGAGGGTAGTGATATTATTAGGTTGGATGTTGCAGGTTTGACAGGTGGGTAGATTGGGGAGGGTGGGTTGGAAAGTCCAGGAAACTGGGGGGAGGGTTGGGAGAGAGGTCAGGTGAACACTGGAGATTTGTGGGTATGTGGTTGAAAGTACAAAGTTGGGAACTTTCTTATGGCAATATGACAAGGAAGGGTTACTGGTTTATGGTGTTGGGGGGGCGGCATTCGAGACAAGGTGCACCTGGCACAGCCTTCTAGGGAATATGCGAGTGATCATGTTGTCATGTTTTGTGTCGGTGGATGGATACCCATATACTGAGCGGGAAGAAATTAGAATCCCATCCTCAGAAGTGCCGATTTGTCCAGAAATAGAGAGGCAAGAGTCTCTCGAGAGCATGGGGAGGACAAACCAGTGTGTCAGGACCTCAGTGTTGTTGCATATAACTATGAATCTTGTCATCCAAAGTGTGAAGCCATGGGTTTGCTGTGGGCTCCAAGGGGAGGGGGAGGGAGGAATAGAATAGATGGAACAGGGGGTATTTATCTGGCAATGGAAGTGTTCTACATATCTTACAATGATGGACACAAGCCATGTTAAATATCATCAAAATTTATAAAAGGGTATGGTCTCAAATTTAAACCATAATGTAAACCATTGACCATGTTTAATGGCTATGTTTCACTATTTGTATATCATTTATAACAAAGGTACCATCCACATATAAAAAGGTATTAACATGGGAAGGAGGAAAAGGGGAGGATGTTGGGTAAATGAGAGTCCCCTGTGTTCTGAATGTGACTTTATTGTGACCTAAAACTTCTTTGAAAACAAACTGAAAAATAGTAAGACACTGGGAAATATATGAAAGAAAATGCCAATGTACAGACAGAACACCAGATATTACAGTAATGAAAGGGAAAATGTCAAAAAAATTTTTTTTAATATTTTAAATTATTTCTTAACATCCCAATCTTTTAATTTTATTTTATTTTTAGATTTTAAATTTTTGTGTATTTTATTTCTTATATTAAAACATCATTATTATTTCATTTTGATGTAAATTGTATTTGGAATTTTAATGGCTTCATTTTTGAAGGACCTTTGGATCACAGAAGGGTTACAACAGGGGTAGGGGAGGATCATTGGTGTAGGGTGTTAGAGATGGGGGATACATGAGAGGAAGTTCACCTGGACATAAATATAAAGTATATAAAAATGTTCAAATGTTCACGGGGCATTGTCACAGTGGGTGGAGACTCACTTAATAACCAAAAGAATATCGAGTTCTGCCACATTCTGTAATGGAGCAGTGACAGGCTCAAGTGCAGGGGCAATGATTGGTGAAGAATGATGATCCACTGATGGGCCCTTGATATTGATGACTACGCTTATGAGCCTTTGCTCTTGAAATTGAAACTTAGGCTATTATTGTGGGGTGCCTAAGAGTTGCCTCCTAAGCTCCTCCTCATTGCTCAAATGTGGCTTCTCTCTAAGCCAATCTCGGCATATAAATGCATTACCTTCCCCTCAGCATGGGACATGACTCCCAGGGATGAGTCTTCCTGGCATTGAGGGATTACTACCAAGCACCAACTAGCAATGCAACTGGAAAAAGACCTCAAATAAAAGGGGGAAAATGTAAAGACATAAATGAGTTTATGTGGCTAAGAAACTTCAAAGTGAGTCAGGAGGTCATCCCAGAGGTAACGCTTATGCACATCTCAGCAGGATCTCATAGATTGCTGAAGTGGATACTACCCTGAATAGTGGGGTTCCTGTGGGCTCTGGAGACACCCCAGTCCTATGGTCAGGGCTGATAGCTCCAGAGTTTGGTGCCTTGCCAGTAGGCCCTACTTTGGAGTTTGTGCTTCTGAGTGTGAGACATTTGGACTCAATTGTAGTTTAGCTACATATGGCTCATCTGTTCCTTCTATTTGAACCTATACTTAGTGCTGGAGTTTGTAGGTATATATCCAGGAGACTGGAATCCTTGGGCTGTCCATGTGCCAACTGGACCCGAAACCTCAGTGGAGTTGTAACACCCACCCTACAGCTCATTGGACTCACCCAGGATAATTAACAAGGAGGTGATGATGGATAAAGACCATCCCAAGGAACAGAGAGAGTCTGCAACTGCAAGCAAGATAGGCCTATCCATCTTCTCCATGGGATATAAGCCCCCTCTCAATTAGAGGTAGACTGGACATCACCATCCCAGAATCCTCAGGATTGGGGAAAGAACTATGAACTAGAGTGGGCTTACTGGTATTCTACTATAGACATATTATGATTATAGAAATGGAAGTAATTACAACATTGATGTGGACCCAGTGGCCACTAGAGGCTCTGGGGCAGGGAGAGGGAAACACAGTCATAATACAGAGGCTTTTTTGGGACTTGGGAATCATCCTGAATGACATTGCAACAACAGATATAGCTAATTTTATATCATCACGTAACATGCAGAACTGTGTGGGAGAGAGTGTAGACTACAATGTGAACTATGGTCCATGCTTAATGGCAAAGCCCCAGGATGCATTTATCAATTGCAATGAATGTGCCACACTAATGAAGGATGTTTATGTGGGAGGGTGTGGGAGGTGTGGGGAGTGGGGCAAATGGGAATCCCTATATATTTTGTGTAACATTTATATAATCTAAGTATCTTTTTTAAAAAAATTATTAAAAAGAAAACATATTCAGTCCTGCAAGATTGATTACCCATATATCCCCTTTGGGTATAAGATTATAGGAGGTGCTTCTCTAAAATACACCAGTATAGCAGGAAAAATAAGTTATAAATATAGAACCTAAGGGGTCTAGATAGCAGCAGAGGGAATCTATAAGATGTTGGTTAAAGGAAATTTAAGGATGTCAAAGTTCAGCATATCTAAAGAAAACTGGTCCAAATTGAAATTGGAATAGAATTATAAAAGATTCCCGCAATATGGTGTCTCTCAGAAAATTACACTGGGAGAAAACTCAAGCATTCAAAAAACCAAGGAGGATTACTTCTGAAATTAGTGATAGCTACATAGAAAACAGAGAGGGAGGATTATTGCCTCAGGCAAAAAAAATTGAAAAATAAGTGAAATGAATTGTACTATATTGTATGACTTAGTTATGTGTAACATTTACATAGTCATAAGAGTAAAAATGCTGACTTGGCTTTAGACAAAATTAATGGTAAATATATAAGGATGGAATTAAAGGAAATGTGCATGGTTGTGTTTGCATGAATTCAGTATCAGGAAAGGTGTAAGAGATTTAAAACCATTGCTTCCACAATAAGAAGCCAATTGATTGTATTTATAGGTAAAAATCAATAAATTACAGTACAACCATATTCTAGAAATATGGATATATAGAGAGCAAAAGAAGTAGCTGGCAGAGTTAAAATAGATTGTCCCTGAAAATGAGGGTGAGAACTGGGGAAAATAGTGTTTTCTATTATTTGATTTTTGTAAGTATTTGACTGTTATCTCTATGTATATTTAGATGGTGAAAAGTAACAATGAAAATAAGTTTTTAAAAATGGACCTAGAGAAGTTGGTAAGGAAATATGGACTCTCCCTCAGAACTAGATAGTTTTTTCATTTTTGTTTAGGCACTTTTCATTGCTTTTTAATTTTATTTGGTTTTGTTTTTAATCAGTAAAATGTTACAGACATGTTAGAGGAACACTCTCTTCTCCCACTGTAGACGCAGTGATTTTCAGGAAAATGGCATATGTCCAGTTTGTACTTTTATATTTCAGCAATACATGATCTATTTATATATAAAACATAGTTTTTTTTCTATTTTTATTCTGCTCATTTTTTGATTTAATGCAAAAAGCAGGAAAACTTGTTTACAATATAAAAAAAGCAAAGATCTTTGATCCATCTTGAGTTGATTTTTGTATAAGTTGTGAGATGGTATTCCTCTCTCATTCTTTTGGATGTGGATATACAGTTCTCCAAGCACCACTTATTAAAGAGGCCATTCTCTCCAAACTGAGTGGGCGTGGTGGCCTTGTCATATATCAGATGACTGTATATGTGAGGAACTATATCAGAACTTTCAATTCGGTTCCATTGGTCAGTATGTCTCTCCTTCAGTTTTGAGCACTGTAGCTTTGTAGTATATTTTAAAGTCAGGTAGTGTGATACCTCCAACTTCATTTTTCTTTTTCAATATGTCTTTGGTGATTGGGGGTCTCTTACCTTTCCAAATATATTTTGTAGTTAGTTTTTCCAGTTCCTTAAAAAATACAGTGTTGATTTTTATTGGGATTGCATTAAATCTGTAGATTACTTTGGGTAGGATAGACATCTTGATGATGTTTAGTCTTACTATCCATGAACAGGGAATATTTTTCCATTTATTTAAGTCTTCTTTGATTTCCTTTAACAGTGTTGTGTAGTTTTCTGTATATAAGTCCTTTCCATCTTTAGTTAAATTTATTCCTAGGTGTTTGATTCTTTCAGTAACTATTGTAAATGGTGTTTTTTTTTACTTCTTCCTCAGATTGCTCATTATTGGTTTACAGAAATGCTACTGATTTTTGAGCATTGATCTTATAGCCTGCAACATTACTGAACTCCTTTATGAGTTCTAGAAGCTTTCTTGTAGATTTCTCAGGGTTTTCTATGTATAGGATCATGTCATCTGCAAATAATGAAATTTTTACTTCTTCTTTTCCAATCTGGATGCCTTTTATATCCTTTTCTTGCCTCAGTGCTTGAGCAAGTACTTCTAAGACAATGTTAAATAGGAGTGGTGATAGTGGGCATCCTTGTCTTGTTCCTGATCTCAGAGGGAAGGCTTTTAGGAATTCACCATTGAAGATGATGTTAGCTTTGGGTTTTACATATATACACTTTATCATATTCAGAAAGTTTCCTTCTTGGAAGCGGGTGTGGCTCAATCGATGGCGCTTCCGTTTACCATATGGGAGGCCCCGGGTTCGCTTCCCCGGGCCTCCTTGTGAGGGCAGGCCGGCCCGTGCGGCATGGTGGTCTGATGCAGCAGAACCTCACAGCAAGGGGGAGATAAGTAGACATGGAGAAAACGCACAGCGAATGGACACAGCAAGCACAACCGGCAAGGGGGCAGGGGGGATAAATAAATAAATAAATAAATCTTAAAAAAAATAGTTTCCTTCTATTCATATCTTTTGCAGTGTTTTTATCAGGAGAGCGTGCTGTATTTCTTTTGAATGCTTTTTCTGCATCTATAGAGGTGACCATGTGATTTTTTCCCCTTTGATCTGTTTATGGAGTGTATTACATTGATTGATTTTCTTATGTTGAAACATCCTTGCATACCTGGGTTGAAACCTACTTGGTCATGGAGCATAATTTGTTGGATGTGTTGTTGAATATGATTAGCAAGAATTTTTTTTTTCTTTTTGAGAATTTTAGCATCTAGATTCATTAGAGAGATTTGTCTGTAATTTTCTTCTTGTGGCATCTTTGTTTGGCTTTGGTACTAGGGTAATATTGGCATCATAGAATGAGTTAGGCAATGTTCTTTCTACTTCTATTTTATGGAAGAGTTTAAGCTGGATTGGTGTTAGTTCTTTCGGAAGTGTTTGGTAGAATTCACCTGTGAAGCTGCCTGGTCCTGGCCTCTTCTTAGTTGGGAGGTTTTTGATGACTCATTCTATTTTTACTTGTGACAGATCTGTTGAGTTCATCAATTTCTTTTGTCAATGAAGGGTGCTTTTGAGTTTCTAGGAATTTGTCCATTTACTCTAAATTATCATTCTTGTTGGCATATAATTTTTCAAAGTATCCTCTTATGATACTGTATTTTTGTGGGGTCAGTGGTGATATCCCCTTCCTCACTTCTTATTTTATGTATTTGCATCTTCTTTCTTTTTTCCTTTGTTAGTCTAGCTAAGGGTTTGTCAATTTTACTGATCTTCTTGAGGAGCCAGATTTTGGTTTTGTTTATTTTTTTCTAGTGCTTGCTTATTTCCTATTTCATTTAGTTCTGCTCTAATCTTTGTTATTTCCTTCTTTCTACTTCCTTTGGAGTTAGTTTGTTGTTCTTTTTCTAATTCCTCCAAGTGTGCAGTTAGGTCTTCAATTTTAGCTCTTTCTTCTTTTTGGATATAGGTGTTTATTTTTATGAATTTCCCACTCATAACAGGTTTTGCTGCATCCCATAGGTTTTGATATGTTTTGTTGTCATTTCATTCATTTCAAGGTAGTTACTGACTTCTTTTGAGATTTCCTCCTTGACCCACTCTTTGTCTAAGTGTGTGTTGTTTAACTTCCATATCTTTGTGCCTAATCTGGTTCTCTGGCCCTTACTGATTTCCAACTACATTCCATTGTGCTCAGAGAAATTATTTTGTATAATTTCAGTCTTTCTGAATTCATTGAGCACTTTTTTGTGGCCTAGCATGTAGTCATTCCTGGAGAATAATCCATGTGCACCCGAGAGGAATGTATATCATGCTATATTTGTGTGTAGTGTTCTGTATATGTCTATTAAGTCCAGATCCTCCAATGTATTATTCAAAGTCTTTGTTTCTTTCTTTCTTTATTATTTTTTATTATTGTGGGTAAAAATCAAATTTTTCACAATACAAACAAATATTTGTAAAATGATATATAAATATATATGTATATATGTGCTTTTGCTTACATAAATGTTGTATATATTTTTTACATATATTAAAACATGCTTAGATTACATAAATGTTACACAAAAATTACAGGGATTCCCATGTTCCCCACCTCCCACACCTCCCATAATATCCCACATAAACATCTTTCATTAGTGTGGCACATCACCTGCAATGGATATACACATCCTGGGGCTTTGCCACTATGCATGGACCATGGTTCAAATTGTAGACCACATTCTCTCCCACACAGTTCTGCATGGTATAAGCTGATGTAAAATGGCCTATATCTGTGGTTGTAATGTCACTCAGGGTAATTCCCAAGTCCTGAGAAAGCCCCTGTATTACAACTGCTTTTCCCTTCCCTGCCCCAAAAGTGTCTAGTGGCCACTCGCTCTGCCTCACTGTTATAATTTCTTCCATTGCTTGAGTCACAATATGTCTACAACAAAATATCATTAAGTCCACTCTAGTCCATAGCTCTTCCACAAATCCTGAGGAGTCTGTAATGGTGATGTCCACTCCACCTCCAAGTGTGAGTGGGCTTATATCCCATGGATACGGTGGATGGGATTATCCTGCCTGCAGCTGCAGGCTCTCTCCATTCCCTTGGATAGCCATTTTCTATCATTGTCTCCTCACCAGGTTACTTGTGTGGGTCCATTGACCTATAGAGTAGGAGTTGCTGCTCCACCAAGATTCAAGGCCCAGCTGGCACATGGGAAGGACAGAGGCTCCAGTCTCTGGAAGTACACCTACAAACTCCAGCATCACATGTAGGTTTGATAGAAGAGACTGATGGACCATGTGCAGGGAGGACTTATTTGAATCCAACTGTCATTCTCAGGAGCACAGATTCCAAAGTAGAGCCCACTGATAAGGCATCAATCTCTGGAGTATCCCCCCTTATAAAGGACCTGGTTGTCTCCAGAGCCCTCAAGAGACCCTTTGTGTGGGGTGATATCCACTTTTGTGATCTATGAGATCCTACTGAGGTGTGTGTAAGCGTTACCTCTGGAATGAACTCCTGACACATTTTGTAGTCTTTTAGCAACCTGAACTCATTTGTCTTTACCTTTTCCCCCTTTTATTCAAGATCTTCTTCCAGTCATATTGCCAGTTGTCACTTAGTATTAATCACTTGTTGCCAGGGAGGCTCATCCCCGGGAGTCATGTCCCACGCTGGAGGGAAGGTAATGCATTCATATACTGAGTTTGGCTTAGAGAGAGGCCACATTTGAACAACAAGGAGGCTATCAGGTGGCAATCTTTAAGCACCCCATAACAGTAGGCTAAGTTTCAATTACAAGAGCAAAGACTCATAAGGCTAGTCATCAATAACAAGAACCCATCAGTGGACTCTCCTCCTTTGCCAGACACTGCCCCTACACTCGGGGGACTGTTTCTGCTCCCTTGGAGAATGTGGCAGGCCTCTCCAGGCTGGGAATTCAGTATTTCCTCATTTATTGAGTGATTGTCTACCCACCGTGACCATGCCTCATCCCTTGATCATTTGAATAATTTTATATATCTTTCATGTACATTCAGATGAAATTCCTCCCATGAAATCCCCATCCCAGACAACACCCACTAATGATCCTCTGCAGTCCCCATTGTAACCCTTCTGTGATCTAAACCTTCCTTGAAGATGAAGTCCATATAATAACAAAATACAATTAATAGTAAAATGAAATAATAATGATAAGCTTAAATGAAAGTGATAAAATACATGGAAACTGAGAAAAAATTAAAAATAGATTATAATTAATGGATTGGGACATTCAAAAAATGGGAAAAATTAAAAAAAAAATTTTTAGATGTTTTTTCCTTTTATCACTGTATTACTGGGTGTCCAGTCTGTACTGTGGCACCTTCCCCTTCTCATACCCATGTCTCCCAAACTTTCATTTATTTTTCAAAGAAGTTTTATGTCACAGCAAAGTCACACACAGAACACTAGAGACTCTCATATACCCAACCTCCTTCTCCTTTCCTCACCCCATATTAAAATCTTTTTTATTTTTTTTAATGCATGGTAGCATTGTTTTAATTTTTATACAGATAGTGAAACATAGCTACTAAACATTGTCAATGGTTTATAATATAGTTTACAATTTAGATGGTACAGTTTAATAATTTTTGATGATATTTACCATGTCCTGTTTCCATTACTGTAAGGTAATGAAAAACATATCCCATGACCACTATACACCCCCTGTGTGATCTTTTCTGTTCCTTCCCACCCATCCCCATAGGGCACATGACACTCCCTTGTCTTGACTCATTGGATGACACGATTCATAGTTACATACCCTGGGTATTCTAACCTGCCCTTCCTAATCTACCCATCTGTCAAACCTGCACCACCAAACCCAGTAATGTCACTACCCACGTGTCCTATCCTTCAATATGCAACTATACGCTATCACTTTACCATAGATTATGCCCATATGGGTGATGGCTTACAACCTACTCTTCTCTTTCCCTCCCTTGTTAACCTATCTTTCAGACAATGGTACTAAGAGACTGCTCACTTTCCTCAATTCAAATCAGTGAGGTCATATACTGTTCATTCTTCAATGCCTGGCTTGCTTCATTCAACATAAGGTCTTCAAGATTCATCCATGTTATTCCATGTGTTTGCATTTTATTCCTTCTTACAGCTGAGTAATATTCCATTGTATGTGTGTACCACATTTTGCTTATCCATTCATCTGTTGATGGGCACCAGGGCTGATTCCAACTTTTGGCAATTGTGATCAATGCCACTATGAACATTGGTGTGCATATATCTGTTTGTGTCTTTGCTTTCAATTCTTCTGGGTATATACCCAGTGGTGGAATTGCTGGATCATATGGAAGATCTATTGTTAGTTTTCTGAGGAACCGCCAAACAGTCTTCCACAGTGGCTGGACCATTCCACAATCCCACCAGCAGTGGATGAGGGTCCTATTCCTCCACATCCTCTCCAACACTTATATTCTGCTGTTTTTTTAATAGCTGCCATTCTGATGGGTGAAAGATGGTATCTCATTGTGGTTTTGATTTGCATTTCCCTAATAGCTAGCGATGTCGAGCATTTTTTCATGTACTATTTAGCCATTTGTAATTTCTTCCTTGGAGAATTGTCTTTTCAGCTCGCTCGCCCATTTTATAAATGGGTTGTTTGTCTTTTTATTTTCGACGTGTAGGATTTCTTTATATATGCAGGATATTAGGCTTCTATCAGATATATGATTGCCAAATATTTTATCCCATTGTGTATGCTGCCTTTTTATTTTCCTAATAACGTCCTTTGAGGAGCAGAAGTTTTTAATTTTGATGAGATCCCATTTATCTATTTTTTCTCTTGCTGCTCATGCTTTGGGTGTGAAGTTCATGAAACCATTTCCTATTACCAAGTCCTGTAGATGCTTCCTTACATTATCTTCCAAGGTCTTTATGGTTTTCGCTCTTATATTTAGATCTTTGATCCATCTGGAGTTGATTTTGTATAAGGTGTGAGATGGTATTCTTCTCTCATTCTTTTGGATATGGATATCCAGTTCTCCAAGCACCACTTCTTAAAGAGGCCATTCTCTCCCAACTGAGTGGGCTTCGTGTCCTTTTCAAATATCAGATGACTGTATATGTGAGGATCCATATCAGAACTCTCAATTCAGTTCTATTAGTCAGTAGGTCTATCCTTGTGCCAGTACCATGCAATTTTGGGCACTGTAGCTTTGTAGTATATTTTAAAGTCAGGCAATGTGATACCACCAACTTCATTTTTCTTTCTCAATATGTCTTTGGCAATTCAGGCCACTTACCTTTCCAAATATATTTTGTGGTTAGTTTTTCCAGTTCCTTAAAAAATATTGTGTTGATTTTTATTGAGATTGCAGTAAATCTGTAACCTCACTGAACTCATGCAAAGCTCTAACAAGTGAGCAATCCCTAAAAACAAACACATCTTTTGCTTTGTATCCAAAAGATGAACGTGAGATTTGGCTCCAAAATACCAACCCTCGAAAACTTTCTGGCCCCCAAGTCGGTTCCACCTGTCCCCCCAGCTCCCCTCAAAGAAACGACCAAGGCCTGTGCGGCGCGGAGTCCCTGCTCAGGCTACTGTCCGCCTAGCCAGCCCCACGGGAGAAGGGCCCTAGGGGCCTGCAAGTGCAGTTCATGGCCACTGAAGCACTGCGGGGGCCAGGAAAGCGCTGTGTCTGAGGAAGGGCTTCTGAACTAAATCATTGCGCCTTAATGACGGGGCGGGGGCCTGGGACCACCCGGGTTTCGCCCCGCTGGCTGGAGTCCTCCTCCCCGTGCGTGTGCCCCCGCTGCTCCCGACTGAGCCGCAAGCGCTCAGGTGTCCCTTGGCCCCGGGCCGCTTCCACATCTCGAAGCCCCACGGCCCTTCCCCGACCGCACTCGCCCCACCCGGACCACAGCGGAGTCCCCGCAGGCGCCCTCCTGGCCCTGAGACCCCTAGCAGCCATGCCGCGAGCCCTCCGAGTGAGTCCCGGAACCTGCAGAGCCTCCCCTCAGCGGCCTCACACCCCCGGCTGCCCCCAGGCCCGACTGCGTCCTTCGAGGCCCCCGCACCGCGCTCCTCGGCGCTCCCCGCCCGCCCTCACCCTCCAAGTCCTCGCCAATGCCCACCTCTGCCTGTTGCCCCTCCTACCAGGACCCCAGGGCCTTCCCGCGTAGCCCCGGCCCTTCGTGGGCCCGCGGCCCTTCACCTGCTTACCATCATGCCTCCTCCTCCAGGAAGCCCACGGCAGCCCCGCGCGTGGCTCCGCCGACCCCTCGGCCCGGCCCCCCTGGCGCCGCAGCTGACCATGGGCTGCGGTGGGACAGTCTGCGCCCCCATCCCCGCACTTGCCGCCCTGACTGGAAGCTGCAGCGCCACTCCTCGGGCCGCACAGGAGGCCTCCTCTGAGACATTATAAGCGTTTTTCTCAACCTTTATGAGTACATTGAACCAAGTTCTTTCTGTATGCACCTGTCTATCATCATACAATACACACTGTCCTGGGAGGGGCAGAATATTCTTGCTTTATACCACAGACTAAAAATATATTTGACACAGTAATTTAACAAGGTCTGCTAAACTGAAACACTAATTGGATAATCATTGAGGATATTCAAAACAAATAGTAATAGCAGAATTTTAGCAAATGGTTAATTCCAGAAACACAGTTATTTGATTTTTTGTTGGTTTTAAACCTGTTTCTAACTCCAGTTGAAAACTGTACATATGTAGCCTATTGCCAATGTGTGTCAGAAATAAAAAAAAAAAAAAAAAAAAATGAATGCATTGATAATTTTTTCCATTTGTGATAAAGGTCACTAAGTCTTTTTTATTTTTAGATACAATAGGCTATACAAACTAATCATATGAGTATTACCTTAGCTACCATTTCTGATCAATTTATAATAAGATAAAGTAATGGAGAAATCATAACACTGATTTATGAAATTCCTGTTTATTTGAAAGCTTATTTCACATGTTTAGAAGCAGCTAATAATTCATTAAATGGTAGTGTTAAAGAAGTGATTTTAAAACTATTCAGCCACAATTAGGTACAACAACAGTACATGATACAACAATAGACAAACGTGTTAACATGTTAAGTAAAAGAAGCCAGACCTAAAAGTTCACATTTTTAAATGATTCCATGTATATGCAATACCAAGAATAGGTAACTACACAGAAAGAAAATTATTGGTTGGCAGGATTTGGTAGGAGTGGGGAATGGGGACTTACTATGTGGGGATGGGGTTTTCTTTGGGGATGTCAAAAATGTTCTGCCTTTAGATAGAGCTGATGTCCAACATTGTGAATACACTAAATGCCTTGATTGTATACTCTAAAATGGTTAATTTTTTATGTGAATTCACAACAATAAAAAGTGTAATCACAAGCACAAAAACTGTTATGATATTTTATTCAAAGAAATACAAGTTACTTTGAAATATATATATATATATTTTAGGAGGCACCGGGGATTGAACCTGGGACCTTGTACATGGGAAGCAGGAGCTCAACCACTGAGCTACACCCACAACCCAAAACATATATTTCAAAGAAAACATGGGAATATTAACATTAATAGATTAAAATTTAAATGAACATTTGTTTTTCATATTCGATTTAATGTAAGAAATGACACCATATTCATAGAAAAATAAAAATGCAAAATGTCAAATTAAAAAGCAAACCCTGGAATTCCTTTCAAATGTTAAATTTGATTGTGAATAAAATGGCAATAAAATTATGTCCTTTACTATGCTATACACTAGAATTTTTACTTAATTTCTCCTTACCAAAAACAAGTCTAACATCATCTTCACATTTTCACTAGGATAGATAATAACTCCTGTAACTTAATCTAGGGAGTACTCTGTGGCCTCTACTACCACTCCCATCTTCCTTCCTTCATCCCAGGAACCTGTTTTATTTTGGTCACATGGTTATACATATTGAAATGTCCATATTTATTCATCTTACACTTATTGATATTTCTAGATTTCAGGGAAGTCCAGCCTTTTCTCTATAGGGAGCCAGTGTCTTTGGCTCCCTTCTTCATATCCAAGACGTAGAATAGTTCCTTACACAATAATGCAGTCAGCAGCATTTATGAAGGAATAAAGGAATGAATGAATCATTCCACATGCCCTTCAGAATGGCCTTACCTCTTTATTCTCCAACCTCATATGGCGGTTATAATTCTATAATTCTCTGGTAAATCCAGTCAAGAGGAACAGTGAGTATCCCACAGAACGAAGCCCTGACTAGGTTTATTATCTGTGTAATCAGGGTGTAACTCCTGGAATATAGACTTTCTTAGGCTTATTAACTGCAAAATAGAGGGTGTATGTGTCCAAGAAGAAAGTGCAGGACTTTAAGAAAAATGCACACTCATTTCCTCTGGAATGTATTTGAGAAATGGGTTGACCTCACTGTATCTTAAAATTTGGGATATCTGTTGAGGTCTCCAATAAGCTGTGAGCAGACCTCATTCATCTATATTTTTATAAGTTCTCTTTACATTCAGGCGTTTGTTATATCAAAGCAACATGTGAAATTTTATTGCATCAACTTTGCTCTCTTTAATCTCACCTATTTTTGGCTCAAAGCCCTTTTACCATTTTTGCCTTAAATCTATTTCACTAGTTTTAATTGCATCCTCCTAGACCAAGATTCTAGGTCTGTGCTGTGCAGTACCATAAGCAGTAGCCACATGGAGCTGTTAGATTTATATTGATGATGATTTAAATAAAATAAAACTAAAAGTTCAGTCCCTCAGAAGCCCTAGCCAAATTTCAAGAGCTCAATAGCTACATGTGCCCAGTAGCTTCTGTAATGGACTATGGAGGGATAGATAAACAGATACAGCATTATTTTCATGGAAGACAGCACTATTGGGCATTTTGAGCTGCCTCTTAGGTATTTCTTCTGTTTATAAATTATTTATTGTCTGCAATATAAGGCAAAGAATTAACATGAATATTGGTTTAGCTTTTTTTTCCTTCCAAGATGTGTTACTTTCATGTATAAATTTCTTGGAGAATTGTGGAACCCATTCTCCAACATCCTGAATTTGTTTGGATATATTGGATGATGAACATCAAGAAAGGTTCATTTTATATATGATACAGTATGAGAGGGTAGGCTTTTGGTTTATAGTTTTAGTTTATACTTTGCTCATATTAAAGCTATTTTGTTTTATACCATGGTTGGTGTAACAGTTTGATATTGGTTATGAATTTCAAAAAAAAAAAAGATATTGGATTATGTTTGCAAACTGGTTTGTTCCTCTGAGCATATTTGATTATATTGGATTCGGGTTTCACTTTTACATGATTAAATAATGACTGAGGCTTTAATTGGGCCATGTCAGTAGGATTTTGAGTCCCCACCAGATGGTCTTGGTTCAGACTCACAGAGAAACTGCACCATAGAGAATGGAGTTTGGAGTTTTGATATTGGAGCCTGTGAAGTAAACACATAGATAATCAGATGGGTGATAAATGAAAGAAGGCTCAATTGGACACAGCAGAGGCCCTGGGAAGAGAGACAAGCCATTTGTCTGATAATCTGCAGCTGGCCTTGCGGAGAGAGCAGAGGTGCTGACCCTAGAGAGAAATGAGACTCAGAAAGAGAGTAATCCAGGAAGCCTGAACCCTTGCAGATCTTGTCAGCCATCTTGCTCCAGCATGTGGCAACAGTCTTTGGTGAGGGAAGCAACTTATGCTTTATGGCCTGGTAACTGTGGGCTTCTACCCCAAATAAATACCCTTTATAAAAGCCAACAGATTTCTTGTATTTTGCATCAGAACCCTTTTGGCTGACTAATACAATTCATCTTTGCTTTTCTATCTGAATATTGCTAGAGTGTAAGAGGCAAGGAGGCAAGAATTTTTCTTGTTATTCAACTGTCCATTTATATTTGTAATACCTGAACGAATGCCTAGTCCATTACTGGTTCTGGGATTTAGAGGACCCAAATAACCTCTCTTGAAGCCACTGCATTTCTGAATAAAAGGAATACAAATGATTGGTGAATGGATATCAGATATCAGATTATTTTTTGACAGAGATGTGGGGCAATGTGGCTTTGATATGTGGAAACAAAGAGGTGCCAAAATTTGAACCACAGCACTTAGCTGATTTGTCCACACAGACCAGGAGGAGCTGAGCAATATCAAACCTGCTCCTGCATGGCAATGGGTGCTTTTATATATTAAAGTGATATTGAAGATGCAGAACACCTGCTTCCTGATGGCTTTTTAAGAGATCAAGAGGGAAAGCCTGAGCAGAGCACTCACCCTTCCTAAAGGCACATAGGACATAACTCACTACTTTTGCTTTGCTGAAAATTTATACATTTTTTGAACAATATATTTTTGCATGAATGGATGCATGGATGATTTGGGAGCATTAAAAACTTTATTACATCTTCTCAAAACTGACTGTCTAGGTATGTTCTCTGTAAAACATTTACTCTCCGTTTCATGACATAATTCCAAATAATTCCACCTTGGAGACCACTATGAAATGAGTTTGCTTTGACTTCCTTCACTTAATATATGTCCTTGCGACTGTCTACATTTGACCATATGAATTCTTTTTTGTTCATCTATGGGTAGGACATATATGCAAAAATACTCCATCTCTTGCTATGATATTTGAGAAAAATTTATGTGTTTATAATATTTTAAGGGTCATATTGGAGTCCCTGAAGGCTTTGTAGGTATTCTCCAGTATCTCAACCAGTTGAGGAAACTTTCCCCCATATTAGAATTTTGTTCCTTTTTTTTCTTTTTTGTCCTGATAGTAAATATTTATCTTTGTTTTACAGATAGTGTGAAAGAACATTGTTAAAGAATTTTTACTTTTACACTTCTTTAACCATGCTTTAAATTAAGTTTCTCTTATTAAAATATTTATTGAATTAAATCATAAAATTTTCCATATCATTCACTTTGTTATCTTTACTAGTTACATTAATTTGATCAGTTTTGGATCTGTTTTGTATAGCTTTCAGATACTCTCTACTCATTCAATAAGGTTTTAGTTATTTCTTTTTCCTTTTGCCTTTTTTTCAAGTATGTCCTTTGTGTATATGTGTGATATTTAAGAATTGTTTATTTTCCTTTCTTTGATATTCCTTTATCTGGGATGATTCTCTTTGCTTTCTTCATTAAAGTTTTAGATCTCTGCCAAATTTCCCTTCTTCCCTTACCTTAAAATCTCATACTGTGATTCTGTATCCCTTTGGATATCCTATTTAGTACATTTTCATCATTTTTTTTCACCAATTCATTCTCATTATTATATAAATGGGTGGTGGGAATCAGTATCATCTCATGATTACATGAATGGTTGATGAAAAAACTCATTTTTTGCACTAACCTTTGCATAAGTGTCTTGCCCCTATCATAGCCTTTAGGTCCTGAAATGTACTAGCCTGCCACCCTTTCCAGTGCAGCCCCTCCTCACTCACCTGCTGTCCTGCCTGCTGTCAGTTCCTGAACCATTGCAGGTCCTGTGATGTCTCAGGAATGTTTCATGTGTTTCTTTACCCTGAAAAGAGAAGCTCTAAAACTATTCCTATCTCCACTAGTATTTTAAGACTTTAACCAATTATATTTTTAAGATATTAGCAAAAGTATCTGTGCTTTCCAATATAGCTACCCCATCACTACCAAGGAAGTTCTTCAGGATTATGTACACAAATTATCCTTGTTGTTATTTCCTGAAATTGTCTCTTCTAAACTAGACCGGCCTTTACTCTCAACTGGAACTGAGAAGCTGTCTGTTCTAGTTGCCAGGATAACTTGTTTTTTTAACAGTGTTTTCAAGTTAATACAAGTCCAGAGAAGTGAAAAAAGCATGTAATTCACTCAGTTTTCAAAACTTATCAAGATACTGGTTTCGCAGCTCACAGGATGAAACTTGTGTTTTAACATTGTTTTCAAGTCCATACAAATACACAGATGTGAATGTAGCATGCAATTCACTCAGTTTTTGAAACTAAGCAAGATACTGTTTTGACCTAACTACTTAAAACTTGTGTTTTAACATTGTTTGTAAGTGAAGGTAAGCACAATAAATTAATGAAGCATATAATTCACTCAGGTTTCTAACTATGCAAGAACTTGGTTTCACAGCTCACTAAGTAAAAGTGCATTTTAATATTATTTAAAGTGAATATAAATACATATAAGTGAATGATACATGCAATTCACTCAGTTTTGAAACTAAGCACCATACTGGTTCCACAGCTCACTAGATGAAACTTGTGTTTTATCATTGTTTTCAAGTCTATACAAATACATAGATGTGAATGTAGCATGCGATTCACTGTTTTTGAAATTAAGCAAGGTCCTTGTTTCACAACACACTACATGAAACTTGTGTTCTAACATTGTTTATAAGTAAAGATAAGCACATAGCAGTGAATGAAGCATGTAATTCACTCAGAATATGAAATTTAGCAAGATTGTGGTGGTGCAGTTCATGCCATGAATCTTGTATTTTAAAATTGTTTTCAAGCCAATACAAGTACATGGAAGTGAAAGAGGCATTTTATTTCACTCAGTTTTCAAAACTAAGCACAATATTGTTTTGCCACTCATGAGATGTAACTTGTGTCTTAACATTGTATCTAAGTAAAAATAAGCTCATTGAAGCAAAAGAAGTATGTAATTTACTCATTTTTCAAAAGTAAACTACATACTGGTTTTGCATGTCACTGCCTGAAACTTGTGTTTTAACATTGTTTGTATGTGAAGGTAAGCACATAGAAGTGAATGAAGCATGGGATTCACTTAGTTATGTAAAGTAACCAATATACTGGTTTTGCAGGTCACTAGATGAAACTTGATTTTTTAACATTGTTTGTAAGTGAAGGTAAGGATATAGAAGTGAATGAAGTATGTAATTCACTCAGTTTTTGAAATTAAACACGGCCCTTTTTTTTGCAGCACACTAGATGAAACTTGTGTTTTAACATTGTATTCAAGTCAATACATGTGCATGTAAATGAATAAAGAATGTAATTCACTCTGATTTTCATATTAAGAAAGATTCTGGTTTCCCATCTCAATAAATGAAACTTGTGTTTTAACCTTGTTTGTAAGAGAAGGTAACCCATAGATGTGGATGAAACATGTAACTCAGTTTTTGAAACTAAGAAACACTGGTTTTGCAGCCTACTAAATGAAAGTTGGCTTTAAATTTGTTTTTAAAAAATTACAAGTACATGGAAGTGAAAAAAGATGTAATTCACTCAATTTCCTGGTGTCTCAGTGAACTACATGAAACTTGGGTTTTACCATTATTTTCAAGTCAATACAAGTACATGAAAGTGAATGAAGCATTATTTCACTTAGCGATGGAAATGAAAGATGACACCAGTTTTGCAGCTCACTAGATGAAACTTGTGTTTTAATGTAATTGAAAACAAACACATATAATTGAATGAAGCATTAATTCACTCAGTTTTCAAAACTAAACAGATACTCTTCAAAGCTTATGAGATAAAACTTGTGTTTTAACTTTGCTTTAAAGGCAATTTTAGCACACAGAAGTGAATGAAGTATGGAAATCACTCAGTTTTCTAAACGAAGCAAAATACTAGTTTCAAAGCTCACTTAAGGAAAATTGTGTTTTAATAATGTTTTCAATCAATAAGTGTTTTTAGAAGTGAATGAGGCATGTAATTCATTCAGTTTTTGAAACTAAGCAAGATACAGGTTTCCAACTCACTAAGTGAAACTTGTCGTTTAACATTGTATTCAAGTCAATTCCAGTACACAGAAATGAATGAGCCATGTAATTCCGTCAGTTTTGAAACTAAGGAATATACTGGTTTTGCAGCTCACTAGCTGAAACTTGGGTTTTAACATGGTTTCTAAGTGAAAATAGCACATAGAAATGACTGAAGCATGGAATTCATTCAAGTTTTAAAACAAATGAGGATCTTGGGTTCACAATTCATTAAATGAAACTTGTGTTTTAACATTGTTTTCAAGTCAATATAAGTACATGGAGTGAATAAAGCATGTGATTCACACAGTTTTAAAAACTAAGCATATTTTCACTACTTAACAAAGGTAACTTGTTCTGAAATGTTTGTAAGTGGAGATAAGCCCATTGAAGTGAAAGAAGAATGTAATTCACTCTCTTTTCACAACTAAGGAAGATACTCATTTCACATCTCACTGGATGAAACTAGTGTTTTAACATGTTTGTAAGTGAAGATAAGCATGTAGAAGTGTAAGAAGAATGTAATTTTCTCAGGTTTCCAAGCTAAGTAAGATACTGGCTTTGCAGCTCACTACATGGAACATTTATTTTAACATTGTTTGTAAGTGAAGATAATCATATTAAAGTGAATGAGGTATGTAATTTTCTCAGTTTTAGAATCTATGCAAGATAATGGTTTCACAGTTCACTACATGAAGCTTGTGTTTTAACATTTTAAGTGAAGATGAACAAAGAGATATGCATGAAACATGTAATTCACTCAGTTTCAAAACTAAGCAAGATAGTAATTTCACAGCTCACTATCTGAAACTTGTAGGTTTTTTTTTGTTTTTGTTTTTGTTTTTTTTGAGATACCGGGTCCTGGGATTGAACCCAGGACATTTTATGTGGGAAGCCAGTGCTCAGCCACTAAGCCACATCGGCTCCCTGAAACTTGTGTTTTAACATTGTTTTCAACTCTATTCAAGTACGTGAAAGTCAATGAAGAATGTAATTCACTCAGTTTTTGAAACTAAGCAATATCCTGGTGTTGCATGTCACTATGTGAAACTTGTGTTTTAACATTAAAAAAAAAAAACAAATCAATTTTATTGATATATATTAATAAAAATATAACTTATCCAAACTGTACAATCAGTGTTATTTCATATAATCACAAACCCTGCATTCATCACTTTAATCATTATTAAAGCATTTTCATTATTTCACTAATAATAAACAAACACAGACAAACAATGAAATTCCTCCCCTCTCAATCTGTCTCCCCTGCTGTACATAGCTGCTCTTTCTGATTATTCTTTCACAATTTTTTATTTGATTCTTAAGCAGTTTTATTGAGATCTATTCACATACCGTTTGATCCATACTAAGTGTATAATCAATGGCTTTTTTAGCAGTTAAAAAGACTTTTATGGTAAATTGCAAAATAAATAGAAAAAGACATTGAAAGGAATTATAAATTTTAAAAGAGAGTACAAGGCCAGGTTAGGTTTAATATAATCAATTATAAGAAATAGATAGCTTAGCAGCAAACCTTTATATATGTAAGTAATAATTCAAATGTAATAGAAATTAAATATAACATAATTCTAATTTTTATATTATATCTCTAAGTATTGGACATAATAATCTCTAAGAATGAAATAAATTACTTGTTTAGTTATTTAATTTCCACTTAGGCCAATATTCTTTCTTGATAATCAAATTCCTATTTGGAAATTCTTCACATCTTACTGGAATGAATTACAGCAGATAACAATATGCAAACTCATTATGAGACAGAAAAACTCAAAACCTTTTGAAACAGTAGTCAGGCAAAATCATTATTGATCCAGATGGATTATTTTAAGTGATGATTATGCATTAAAAAAGGGTTAAAAATGGTATCCAAAAATATCTGTCTTCTCCAGTCCTCCTCAATTAAAAGCCCATGTTTATTTTGTATGAAGAAACTTACAGAATACTGATCACAGGGACAATTGCTAGTTGGGCTGAGTATTATTTTTCATATACTATAATATTGTTATTTTATATTTATCTGGTCTACTCCAGCTCTTTTATGGTTACTATTTGCATGGAATACGTTTTTCCAACCAGTCACTTTTAACCTGATTGCAGCTTTTGTCTGAGGTGAGACTCTTGTAGAAAACATATAGGCAGAAAGTAGTGAAAAAATAGGCAAGAGAGAGAAATTGGCAATCAGAGTAAATTCAAAAACATATTCACATGCCTAGACAACAAAAAATTACAAGCTACATTAGGAAACATGAAGATATGGCCCTGCCAAAAGAATGAACAAAATATCCTGAAGAGATATAGAATTTAAGATAATTAAATCAGTGATAATCACAGAACTCTCCTAATCACTTCAGAGAATTTATAGAAAATATGAATAAAGAAATAAAGGATAGTAAAACAAGGGTGACAGATTTGAAGAAGAGTTTATAAATGATTATTAGGAAGGGTAAACTAAAGGATATGAAAGACAATAGAGCAGTATGACAACAGAAAACCAAAGGGCAAAATGGATGAAGTATGTAATGCCTTACAATAATAACACTGAATGGTAATGGATTGAACTCCCCAATCAAAAGACTTAGACTGATAGAATGGTTAACATTGTTTTAAAGTTAATACAGAAACTTAGCAGTGACTGAAGCATGTAGTTTAAATACTTTTCAAAACTAAGCAAAATACTTATTTCACATCAAACTAGACAAATCTTGTTTTTTAACACCATAAGGAAAGGTAAGCACATTGACATGAATGAAGTATGTAGTTGACTCAGTTTTCAAAATGAAGCAATATTCTCTTTGCACAGCTCACTAGATGAAACTTGTGTTTTAACACTTGTGTTTGTCATGGAAGACAAGCATATAGAAGAGAATGAAGCATATAATTCACTCAATTTTTAAATCTAAGCCACATTGGATTCACTGCTCATGACATGAATGCTCTGTTTTAACATTGTTTTCAAGTAAATACAAGTACATAGAAGTGAATGAAGCATGTAAGTCATTCTGCTTTCAAAACTAAGCAAGGTACTGGTGTTGCAGTTTACTACAAGAAACGTGTGTTTTAACATTGTTTAAAAATCATTACAAGTTTATAGAAGTGAATGAAGCATGTAATTCACTCAGTTTTAAAAACTAATCCTTTTAATGTTTTCCCAGGTTTCTACTTGGAACTTGAATTTTAACATTGTTTATAAGTGCAGGTAAGCACATAGAAGTGAAAGAATCATGTAATTCAATCAGTTTTTGAAACAAAGCAAATATTTGTTTCAAAGTTCACTGGATGAAACTTGTGTTTTTGTTGTTTTCAAATCAAGACAATTACATGGAAGTGAATGATGCACATATTTCACTCAGTTTTGAAAACAGAAAAATCTCTGTTTTCACCTTGTTTACAAGTGTGAACAAGTACATAGAAACAAATGAGGCGTGTATTTCACACAGTTTTCAAACTGAGTAAAAGTATGGTTTTGCAGCTCATTAGGTGAAACTTGTGTTTTCACCATGTTTTCAAGTAGATAAAAGTGAAAGAAGCATGTGTTTCTCTCAGTTTTCAAAACTGAGCAAAACTGTAGTTTCCCAGCTTACTAGGTGAAACTTCTGTTTTCACTTTGTTTACAAGTCAACAGAAGTACATAGAAGTGAATGAAGCATGTATTTCACACAGTTTTCAAGAGAGCAAAAAGCCGGTTTTGCAGGATACTAAGTGAAACTTTTGTTTTCACCTTGTTTTCATGTCAATACAAGTATAAAGATTTGAACAAAGCAAATATTTTTCTCAGTTTCCAAAACTGAACAAAAGCATGGTTTTGCAGTTTAGTAGGTGAAACTTGTGTTTTCACCATGCATTCAAGTCAAATAAATATATAAAAGTGAATGAATCATGTAATTCATTCAGTTTTCAATATTGAGCAAAACTCGGTTTTGCACTGCAATAGTCGAAACTTCTGTTTTCACCTTGTTTTCAATTCAACACAAGTACATATAAGTGAATGAAGCTTGTAATTCACTCATGTTTCAAAACAAAGCAAGATAATGGTTTTGGAGCTCACTACATGAAACTTATGTTTTAACACTATTAGCAAGTTTAGATAAGCACATAGAAGTGTATGAAGAATGTAAATCACTCAGGTTTTGAACCAATGAAAGATACTGATTTCACAGTAACTAGATAAAACTTGTGATTTAACATTGTTTCTAAGTGAGCATAAGCATATAAAAGCAAATGGATCATTTAATTCACTCAGTTTTTGAAAATATTTAAGATGCTGGCTTCACAACTCACTAGATTCAACTTGGTTGCAACATTGTTTGCAAGGTATAGAATAGAATCAAACATGTACTTCACTCAGTTTTTGAAATTAAGCAAGTTATGGTTTCCCATATCACTAGATGAAATGCATAAAAATGGTTTGTAAGTGAAGATAAGTACATAAAAGTGAATGAAGTATGTAATTCACTCAGTTTTCAAAACTATGCATGATACTTTCACAACTCTCTAGAAGAAATATGTGTTATAACATTATTTGTAGGTCAAGATGAGCACATAGAAGTGACTGAGCCATGTAATTTCCTCAAAACTAAGCAAGATACTGGTATCATGGCCCGCTAGATCAAATACATATGCAAACATTATAAGTGAATATAAGCACATAGAAGTGAAAGTAGGATGCAATTCACATAATTTTCTAAACAAAGACAATACAGTTTCACAGCTCAGTATATGAAACTTCTCTTTTAACATTATTTTCAAATCACTACAAGTACACAGAAGTTAATGAAGCATGTAATTCACTCAGGTTTCAAAACAAAGCAGGCTACTGGTTTTGCAACTCACAAGCAGGAACTTGTGTTGGAGCATTGTTTTTTTTTTTTTTTTTTTTTTTTTTTTTTTTTTTTTATTTATTTTTTTAAAGAACCTTTTGATTACCTAAATGTTACATAAAAAACATAAAAGATTCCCATATGCCCCACTTTCTCCCCCTCCCACACTTTCCCACTTTAACAACATCCTTCATTAGTGTGATACATTTTTTACAATTGATGGACACATGTTGAAGCAAGCAACTAATGATGAATTATACTTTACATTATAGTTTATATTCTGTTCCATGCAATTTTGTAAGTTATGACAAAATATATAATGGGCTGTATCTGTCATTGCAATATAATGTAGGACAATTCCAATGTCCTGAAAATGTCCCTTTATTACACCTATTTTTCCCTCCCCTCCCCTCAGAACCTCAGGTGGCCACTGCCTCCACATCAATGATAAAAATTCATCTATTCCTAGATAACATTAAGTCTATAGTAGAATAATAGTAAGTCTGCTTTAGTTCATTGTTCATTCCCCATTATTGAGGATTCTGGGATGGTGATGCCCACTCAGCCTCTAATTAAGAGGGTACTTAGATCCCATAGGGCAGATGGATGGAACTATTTTGCTTGCAGTTGAAGGCTCTCTCTGTTCCTTTGGATGGACATTGTTCATCATCATCACCTTGTTAGTTGTTCTGGGTGAGTCCAATGAACTGGAGAGTAGGTGTTACAACTCTGCTGAAATTCAGGGTCCAACTAGCACATGGATGGAACAAAGATTTAAGTCTCTGGAACATATATTTATCAAATATAGTACTAAATGTATGTTCAAATAGAAGGGGCAGAAGAGTCATGTGTAGGGAAACCACAAATGAATCCAACTCTGTCACACTGCGGAGCATAAATTCCAAGGTAAGGTGCACTGGCAGGTCACCAAACTCCTGAGCTCTCTGCCCTGCCTCTAGTGTCTGGGTGTCTCAGGAGCATCAGGAGACCCACTAATTATGGCACTATTAATGTGGCAGTCAGTGAGATCCTGCTGAGATGTGCACAAGCATAACCTATGGAATGACTTCCCACCTCACTTTGAAATCTCTTAGCCATAAAAACTCATTTGTATTTACCATGTCCCCCTTATGGTCAAGGTCTTTTTCCAGCTGCTTTGTTAGTTGGTACTTGGTAATCCCATGATGCTAGGGAGGTGCATCCCTGGGATCCATGTCCCATGCTGGGGGGAAGGTAGTAAAATTATATGCTGAGTTTGTCTTAGAGAGAGTCCATATTTGAGCAACAGGGAGGCCCACAGGAGGTAACTCTTAAGCAAAATATAATACTAGGCTAAGCTTGAATTTGGAAAAAAGGTTCATCAGTAAATTCATCGATATCAGGGGTTCAGCACAATGGCTGGTCCTCCTTCACTAGGCACCACCCCTGTACTCAGAG